>BGPT01001326.1:138538-186083 GCA_003297045.1 Symbiodinium sp. clade C Y103
TTAACAATTGAACAACTGAACAAATTAACAACTGAACAACTTAACCACTTAACCACTCAACAACTTAACAACTTAGTTAGTTAGTTAGTCAGTTAGTCACTCAGTTAGTCAGTTAGTCAGTCCGTCAGTTAGTCAGTTAGTCAGTTAGTCAGTTAGTCAGTTAGTTAGTCGGTTAGTCAGTTAGTCGGTTAGTCAGTTAGTCGGTTAGTCAGTTAGTCGGTTAGTCAGTTAGTCGGTTAGTCAGTTAGTCGGTTAGTCAGTTAGTCAGTTAGTCGGTTAGTCAGCTAGTCAGTTAGTCAATTAGTCAGTTAGTCAGTTAGTCAGTGAGTCAGTTAGTTAGTTAGTTAGTTAGTTAGTTAGTTACTTAGTCAGTTAGTCAGTTAGTCAGTTAGTCGGTTAGTCAGTTAGTCAGTTCGTCAGTTCGTCAATTCGTCAGTTCGTCAGCTAGTCAGTGAGTCAGTTAGTCAGTTAGTCAGTTAATCAGTTAGTCAGTTAGTCAGTGAGTCAGTTAGTTAGTTAGTCAGTTAGTCAATTAGTTCGGCAGGCAGTTAGTCAGTTAGTCAGTTAGTCAGTTGGTTAGGCAGGAAGATAGATAGACAGATAGATAGGCCGACGCTCCAACCACCTTTCGATCCATGAGTGCGTTCGCTCCGCCGTTCTTGCATCCCATCAACTCACCTCTCCTATAGTTTGCTATTCCTGAAACTTCCGCCACCGCCTTGTGCGGTACTACTGGTATATAATAAGTACAGTTATGTGGTGACACTGATGGCTGAGTGCACGGTACAGACGCCTGGTAGACATCTCTCGGCACAATTCTGCACCCATTGTAAAACACACATGGAAATCATTCGGCGCTGGGTCTGGGTCCCTTGGGTCCCCTGGGTCCCCGGGCATTGAGCTTCGCCTGTTTCGCTAACTTTGCCGCGTCCAACGCTTCTGTGGCACCGACCTTGGAATCCTTGGAGCTGCCACCTGCAGCGCGCCTGACTGCTGCCAGGGCGCGGCAACGCAGGGTGAGCACCTCGGGGCTCCTGGTGCGGTGCGGTGGGCAGTTGTGGGATGCTGTTGCGACTGAGCCAATCTGTGGTGAAGGTTGGAAACTACACAAGGTCCGACAGAAACGCCAATTTCATCCAATTTCCAACAATTCAGTCTAGTTCAATACATGTTTGCATTACACCACATCATTTGACGTTCAATTATTCCCAAAAAAGACACATGGCAAAACATTTCACTTATAATATATATATATATATATCACGCTTTATGTCAATATTATGTTAGTTACATCATATAAACACATCGCGCACTTGCAACATGTTCTAAAAGCCTATGACAAATGCTACAAGGTGGATATCATTGAAGGAGCATGCTTTGGGGTTAGGGAGCTCAGGTAAGCCAATCTCTTGCTTTCTTTTTTGCATTTTCAGCAAGCGTCTTGGGCTCCTGGGTTCGAGCCAAAGTGCCTCTTGTGTGTCCTCCAGCGCTTCTTGTGCCAATCCCAGCTCTAAACGATGTCTGGCCCGCAAAGCCCACCAAACGGCACGCTTCTCATCGCTTTCAATCAGAGCCTGAGGTGCAGTAGATTTGGTGGGCTGGGAAAATCCAGGCTCTTGAAGATTTCTAATGGTTGAAGATTTCTAAGCCAACTTGATTGTTGCAACAATCATGCTCTGTCTAGCCAAAGAGCTCCAAGAGTCTCCAGCACCGCTTCGCTTCGACCGCCTGCAACATCCTCGACAAACAATCGGGCAGCAAAGCCAGGATGATTCTGGAAAAACAGTTCCCCCTCTCACGCTCTAAGGCTTGTCGTCCGTCTTTAAATGACCCTGAGAAGGGCCAGGAAGCGCATGTTATGACATTGCCACGTGTTGCCTCAACTGGGACACCGAAAAGCGACGGCCCTGCCTTGATGAGAGAGGCCACAAGAGTGCAAGAGTCCGTCATGTCACCATGCAAGGAAAACACTGTGGGCCCTGAAACAGCCCAAGACTATGCAACTTGGTTGATGATCTCAAGCCCCTGGAGGTGCATTAGGAGCAACCAATGGATCATTTGTGCCAAGGGCCCTGGGCATGGCTAGCCTTCGAGCATTCTCTGCTTGTCTGGGTGCACTGATATATTACATACTATTATATACAGTATCCAGTTCCAGCCTGACAAGACATTATGCGTCTCGCTAACCGACCGTATGTCATGCTACGTTGATGTCCTTGTGCAGCACCTATGTCAGGCCTGTGGAAGCGGCTAAATCTTGAGCCAACGATAGGAACACCAGCCCTGAATATCAGCGTGAGGCCCCAACAGCCCCACATCCTCAGGTCCATTTTGGGGGTGTTGATTCGGTGTTGATGTTGCAGCCATACTTCTTGGATCTTCTTGGCCCTCTATGTGTTGCTTTCTGTTGAAGGCCAAATGTCTCCACTTCACCTGAAATTGCGTGCAGGCCTTGACCGGTCCGAACTGAATTCTTTCTTCACCACATGCAGCTTGGCCAATCTTGGCCATACACCGGGGCACAGTTGACTCAGTTGACCCTCTGAAAATGTGAGGGTCATTTGGCCACTCAAAATCAAAGAGGTCTCCGCATCCGTCATTCCAGCCCAACATGGCAATGGGATTAGAGAATGTCAGAATACATTCTTCTTGTTGAGCTACGAGTTCCAAGTGTAAAGATATGTAAAAATGACATGGAAGCTTCCAGCGTTGGTGCAGGAAATTTGGATGAGGATAAAGCCCACGGCTGAGACATGCTGAGACTAAAGCTCCAGGATCGAGGGATCCTAGAGACCAAACACCCAAAAGGGCCGACCATGAACAGGCGGCCGACTTGGCTTCAGTTTTCCAGCCACGACAGAAAGCACCGCTATTCAAAACATTGAGTAATAGTTTTGGCATGCTTGGCCATTTTGCAATACATCCTTGCGCGGAAACTTCAGGGACTTGAGGCACCCAAAGACTATCGGAATATTGAAAACTATTGATGGTGTCATGTAAAATCTCGAGATCCCTGTGACGGCGGTGCTTAAGTTTCGGAAAATTCAGTTTGTCGGACCAAAGAGATTGTGCTGACTAGCAGCCCAAGCTAATTTGAATCAGCAAGCACAACGTGTTGGCTTATGCGAGCTTATGCTGGTTTGTAAGTCATGTCCTCCCTCGTAGAATAGATCACCCAATTGGGATGGTCGGTCGTGTTGACATGGTAAACCAAAATGTGGATTCGTTGGGCTTCCAAACCTTCAACCCTTCAACTCTAGGGATTGTGTAGGGCTCTAGGTGAATCTACCTTGCTAGTCAGCCTGGTCAGCCACCCAAGTGACTGGAAGATTCAAATCGGCAGCCTCCTGGGTGCAGAACCTCGGTGATCTGGATCAAGGACAAAAGCTCAAGGACGCTGCGGACGCTTTGTGATCTTTTGGGGATTAAAGATGCTCAGTGTCATAGATGTGGAAAACAGAAAAAAAAAACATAGCTCATTACCATCGCTTGTTGAGGGTCTTTGTCTCAACTGGGTTTGAGCACAGGATAGCACAGGCATTTTGCATTCACTCAGTGCGACAGTTGATCAACCCGGACAGGACCTTGATCAATCAACTTACAGCCTTTCAAGCCGTGCAATGCTTCACAGCACTATAGTGTACTTGTTCCCTTGTCAGCCAGAGCTGTTGAGCCCCTCCTAGTTTTCAAAAGCGCCAAATTAGCCAAAAGCACTCAATGCCCCCAGTAGTCTTCTGAAGGGCCCACGCCTCATCACCAAGTCACACACACAAGCACAAAATGCACATTGAGTACTATCACGCATGCGCAGAGAGACAAACATATCATATTCACATGTGTATACATATTTATATATATACATATACACCAGTAGTACATGTGTGTGCATACACGTACAAAAATACAGATTATCTCTCTCTCTCTCTCTCCATCGCCATCTGTAAGGCTGCATGGTAAGATACTGTATGTATTTAGCTATTTATATATGTATATCATATCACATCACATCACATCATATCATATCATATTATATATCATCATATATCATTAATGTAGACACTCTGTGTGTGTGTGCGCGTGTGGGGTCATATTGCACTGTGTAGGTCCCAAAATCTTAGAATTTCTTGCAATGCGGAATTTATCATTACAGTATCTTAGAACATCTTAAAACATAACCTTACTTCACCTTGCGGGTATGTACTCTCCACCAACCCCGCACCTCATGCTCCAGGAAAAGCGGATGAGAGCGGTTGACCCCGGTAAGCAGCAATTCAATGCAGGTCCGTGTGTTTGGGCCTTGGTCCCATTCAAGAACGACCCAAAGAAAATGTTCGCATCAAATTCTTTTTGTTGGAAGTTGGTATGGGTCGTCAACCTGGCGGCTGCCTGATTTGCGGAATATGTGATAAAGAGATGTATAGAGTCTTGAAGCCAGCTATCTTGACATCAAGAGCCGCTGACACACCCGTCATAACTGCACCAAGGCCGGACAGCCAAACATGATAAAACATGATCAAAAAGATCAAACATGATCGTTCTGACTGGCATCCAGGTTGCTATGATGAATTCGTTTGTGCCATCGTTGCTTTGTCACCTGCATGTGGTCGCAAATCGACCACAGCAACAATCCGCTGTCAAATATACAGGTTCAAAGTGATGGCATCAGCCAGAACCAGCCGAACCACATTATCTCAGAAAAGCTGCAAGTGCGTCAAGACTACTAGCAGCTGATGACTTGCTCAGTATTTTCAGCACAATGATCTACACGTACTTTGGGGATCCTTCGGGTGTGTTTGTTTGTTGCGTTCATTCCATGTCAGGTCTTCCATGCCTCGATCAAATCCATTGAGTGGAAATTTCGAGCCATGCGCTCCAGCGTCCGATGGCCCGAAGTCTTAACATCCTTGACAGCCGACCACACTCGATCACCAGCAGACCACAAGGAGGACGAGTTTTGAAATTCCGCAAATCCTTTCAGCCGTCCATGGAAGGAATTAAGGAATAATTAGGTGCAAAGATGCGCAGAGGAATCCAGCAACTCTCTGCAGCGCTGTAGTCCAAGCAATCTTTTCTTTTTCAAAATGGTGTGCCGGAACCACACAGGACGACACCATAAAGAAATGCAAATCAATACAAATCAACGAACAATGTCTATCAAAACTCCAAGTTTGGCAGGAGTGTGGGGAAGCAGGCACAGAGTGAGTGGGCTTGACCACGGCAGCCGGTTCACTTAGCACTCTAAGATTCGTTCACTTAGCACTCTCCAATCACTTAGCACTCTCACGCATCACTTAGAACTCAAAAATCCGTTCACTTAGAACGCACAGAGGTAGAAAACGCTGGAATGGTTGCCAAAAGTCCCATTGCCAAAAGCATCACCTAGCACTCACAAATTTGGCAAATTGCAGAAGACAACACAGGGATGAGTTTGGGGTGGGGTGGGGTGGGATGTTAACGTTCATTGGCACCTGCACACAAGACTAGCACACGTCCAAGAACACAGGGATGGGGTTGGGGTGGGGTGGGGTGGGATGCTAACCTTCATTGGCACCTGCACACAAGACTAGCACGCGTCCAAGAACACAGGGATGGGGTTGGGGTGGGGTGGGATGTTAACGTTCATTGGCACCTGCGCACAAGACACGTCCAACAACACAGGGATGGGGTTGGGGTGGGGCGGGGTGGGATGTTAACGTTCATTGGCACCTGCGCACAAGACTAGCACACGTCCAACAACACAGGGATGGGGTTGGGACAAGGGAGGGTGGGATCACAAGATCTCTATATGTATGTATACACGCATTTATCCGACCGAACTGACACGTCAGGAACTGGCGTGTAAGATCATCATCCTGCTCCTCATCATCATCACCATCATCCTCCTTCCCATCACCGTATGCATCGAAGTAACTACAACACATGACGGAAACGTGGAATATACATAGAATGAAGCCTGTCCAAAAGCATTGCTCGCGATAGCTCAAAAATCATGCTCATGACAATCAAAAACCATCATCATCCTCATTACCATCATCATTATCAATGTCATCATCCATGTCGTTGTAGACAAGTATGAAACAATCACATTTGAGCGAACACTTGCACCGCTACGTCTTCCCCTTTCAAAATGACCACAAACTCCAGGAAACTGAAGAGTGGATTGGATTGTGAAGGACCAGAGCGCTAAGCGAACAGAATTCAGAGTGCTAAGCGAACAAATTTGAGAGTGCTAAGCGATGCCGCGCCCGTTGACCACCATATCTGCGAGGCCAAATGCACAGGCCTTGACAACTTTTGCATCCTGGACTGGGCGGGAAGCGGGAAGTGAAGGCATCGGTGGTATCGGTGCAATCGAGCAGCTGGCATCCAAGAAATGTGATGTCTGTGACAACGCCCTGCCACCAACCGTATTTCAGCTTGAAGCTCTGCCCATGTTGAAACAGGCCCAATGTTGGCGACTAACTTGTGACTACAGGATATTGTGCCATCACATGTCAGTCTTTCAAACATCCACGTCCCAGAAATCAGAAATGACATGAAATCATATGAAATCATAATCTTACGGCCATCGAGCAGAAGTGAGTGGCAGTGGCCTGCGGCTAATCCAGCCAAGAGGTCTTTCTGAGCAGACAAGCAGCTTCGTCCTTGCAGAGGGCTGCTCGCAATCGAAGGGAATTGGGAAAGCCCTCCAAGTGTTGTGAGGATCTCTCATGGGTTCAATATCAAATGCATCAGGAAGCCAAAATAGGTGAATGCTCTTCAAAATGCAGAAAGCAGAATTGGTGAGTCAAACCATCTCGCAGCTTTGAACTCCTCACACCTGACATCACCTGACATGGGGTGTTTTCTTCTGGGCAATATGGCCAGATCGGCCAGTTCGGCCAGTTCAGATCAGTTCAGATCAGTTGTATAATTCAATTTCTACGCGTGTCTGCAACAGGCAGCCCAGCATCCGACGGATTGCAGGACCATGGATTCCATTCGATGGCGCGCCGAAGTCCCAGCCTGAATACCAAATGATACAACTGTCAACCTCTCGCCCCTGCTTATCACGTGCAAAGCATGTTGCCAGCCCCTCCCGGGCACAAGCAATCCTGCTGTCGCAAAGCCTGAGGTGCCTGTAAAAGAATCGAAATGATACGAAGCAAGTTCACACCCACACACACACACACACCAAAAAACGGATCTATATTGATATGGTGTATTTTTTGGTATTGATCATACCATATCATTGCACGAGTATTAACATACATACATATATATATGTGTGTATGTGTGTGTGTGCCTGTGATAAGAACCAAATACATAAGTACGCAATGGTACGCAATGGTACGCAATGGTATGCAAATGCATACACATCATGCACGGCATACTGATGCATACTGTACATACACACACTAAGTTCCCAACCAATGTTTTGCGCGCTGCTGCACGCATCTCCGCATAGATGGCCGTCATAGGAAGTGGCAAACGAGTTTCATCGAAGGCCTGCAGTGCTCGGTAACTACCCGAATTAAGGATATGGCGAACTGCCTGCTCTAAGTCTCTTGGACACCACCTGGCTCAAATACCCTTGGAAAAGGCAAACTGGGGGGGGTGGGGGGGGGGGCAAATCATCCTTTTTAAAAAAAATCTGCAGCACAACATAGCACAACTATCTTTTGGACTGGTGCTTGCAGGCAGTGGATGCCACTAGCAGACATAAGTCATAAGTGACATAAGCATACATCAGCAGCATAATTATCAAAAAATTATCAAAGCACATCATAGAACATCCTAGCAATTTATAGCATACACGACCGAATCGTGGCATATCGTCAGCTCATGGCATTCCCCAGCATGGCCTGCAAGACCTGGAGCAAACAGAACTGCAGCAGGGCGTCCACCTGGCGGATGGGCTGCCAGTTGCAATGTGAAAGAAGCAGCGTCTAACTGCATTGAGATAGAAAGGTTTAAAATGATGGAAGAATATTGAAGATTGATGGAAGATTGATTGAGGCGTTTGTCCGCAACTACACTTGATTGAAAATGATTGAAACACTGCGCAAGGCTTTCGCCAAATGCAACGCAGGCTGTGAGAATACAATCCCGCACTTCAGACTTCCCAGGCCCGGTGCAATTGGAGGAAAACCGGAGCAAGGATTTCTAATGGATTTCTAGCCATGGTTCCTGACACGCACCTGGGGTGGCGGTAGTTCCACAGGCAAGGCAGCTGCACTTTGAGCCCAACGTCTGCTCGAGGCTGCTGCCCTCAAGGCCGAGCGCAAGGAGAGCCACTCGTAGATGTGAAACAACACGGCCTCCACACTCCCCAGGCAGTACCAGGATGGAGCTGACATCCAAACAATACAACGAAACACAACGAATGAATGAACTAATCCTAAACATGACCTAATGACCTAACGAGACACGGCATGCCACTATCACCCTAAGCAGCGTTGGTCAACCTTTCAAGGCCGTGAGTCGCCTGCGTGTGCGTTGATCTTTGCTGAGTCAGGTCAGAAACACTTATAGTAAGTACATCACCATCAAATTGCGGTGATTGGCCACATGATTGCCCCAAAGACATCCAAACATTCACTGCTTGTGCTTTTTGGAGCCTGTGGCAAACCATCCCAGCCAGAGTGGTCCTGCATGCAGCAATGCAGGTGCAGTGAAACCCTTACATCACTGATCGACTCTTCGAACTGAGTTGCGTGAAAAGGAGGCTGTCAGTCGTAGAATTCTTTCGAAAAAATAGATTCAAAATTCAAAACAGCTGAACAGCTGGAGCACGCCTTCCCGACACTTGTCTATGAAGTCCTTGATGGGTGTCTTGCAATTTCACAGTCGTTCTACGTTTTTAAAATCTGCATGCTCATAGGGTGTTCATAGGCCTATGTTGATGGCTTCCCATTTAGATCCTGCATTGTGAGCATCTTCACTTTTCACCATCTCCAATGGCCAGATCTGGAATGCCAGAAAGCCCACAGAAAATCACAGAAAGATGGCCGAAAGCCAAAAGAAACAGCTGGAGATGTGTTGGTTTACATGGGAGCACCACCATGCAATGGCCGACATGATGAGACAGAACCATCATCCTCAAGGTCTGCAGAAGGAGGCAACTCCAATCCTGCGAGTTGAAAGGAATCTGAACATATCTGAACTATCTGGATGACGCACCGAAACTATCTTCACATCAGGATCTTCTACAAATCCAACCTGCGAGTTTTATCTGTCACCCCCAGCCTAGCCACTTCCGAACTTTCCAAACAAATCCAAACATCAAAATGACATCAAAATATATCAAAATCACATCCAAATGTTCGGTGCATCCTTCCAGCTCCACTTGGATTGCATATGTGTCATCCCAGCGCCATTGCCTGAGGTGCCCGTGAATCCCGTGAAAACAACCCACTCAACAGGCTTTTAGAATCCTTTGAGAATCTCGAGAATTGAATCTTCTCAATCGCCCTGAAAGCCCACACTTTTGGCGCTTAAATAGCACCAAACGTGGTCACCTTGTGACATATGTATGTCACCTGATGCCTTGGTGTGTCAGGTCGATCCTTCACTTCTAGTATCACATTGCTTTACATCTATACTATCTCATGACTCTATCTCGCTATAGCTTGTATGAAATTCTTATAATATATAATACCTTCTGGCATCAATCTGCTCAGCCTGGACTGTGCAACTTGGGCACACGTTTTCCGACACCTTCTTCGCGATGTGGCCCGTGTCCAAGCGCCAGCCCTGGAACTCTTCTGCGACGACGCGGCCCCACAAAGCTCCTGCATTCCGCGAAAGTCGCATCAATCACTCTATCAGACTCTATCATCTTTCTTGCCGAGATATCAATCTTCCCAGGCGAGACCTTTTGACATCTGGTGGCAAGCAACGTGTGAGATCCGTTGACCCTGAAAAGGGGATTCTTCAACTTCCAGGATGAATTGTGACTGGTCGCCAAATCAAGATTGCAGCCATTGCCTCCAACACCTCGGATGTTGGCACCCAAACGCACCGTTGCCTGCATCTTGCCATCTACAGGAGTGCTTGCAAGCAGGCTGTCTCTTAATGTCTTTCACCTTTTTGAACTACTGTGTCTAGTCTTCTTGACTATGACTATGACATGCTATGCGTTCTATGACTATGACTGGGGTATATTATGGTTGCATATTATGACTGCAGAGGAACTTTCTGCTCTGTCAGGGGAATGGATGAGCGAATGCTTCAAAACTACTGATTCTCCAAAACATGATATGGAGAGATAAAAACGATGAAGGGTGTTGCAAGATGTTGCAGGCCCGTTCTAAGAAGATCTTGCTCACCGAATTGAGGTGGAGGGACTTCAAGATCTTGAAGTATCAATTTGAGGAAATTTTTGGGGATAAGTAAAAAAGATTGGAAAAAAGAGTAAGGACGACGCAAAGATTCTTGAAGACTGGACGCCAACTTCATGATCATTCGACCGTGCCTTTCGAGGAGAGTAGCCGCCAGACTTCCTCAGATAAGTGGGTAGTTGGCAGCATTAGCGATCCTTGTGTCAGATGGGTCAGGTAGACGATGCCAAGATTCTTGGATGGGTTTGGGCAATCTTAGACATCACTTCTAGAGCCATACAATCTGCCAACAACATTCAATGCGATGACATCTTCAGGTTCCAGTTCAATATCCACATTCGGACCACCAGCACTGAGGGAACGTGACACAAAAAGGATCAAAAAGGTGCGTCATGCAACCGACTATTCCATCCGCTTCAGGCCTTCAGGGGATGGGTTTGCTACCTGGAAGTCCTTCTCTCTGCCTCCGTCTCTCTCGCTGGCTGAGGCCGTCCTCGACGGCCCCCAAGTTTTGGGCGATTGTCGAGTAACAATCAGAGTGCCTTGATGTGCCGAGGCACGGGCTGGTCATTGCTGGCGGCAGGACAAACGACACTTCGGGGGAGCTGCAAGTGTTCGAGAAGCTGCCTGACTGGCTCAAGACATCTCAAGGTGGGAAAGGGCAAATGGATGCAAATGTATGAAAGCTGATGGATGCTGATAGATGCAATTCGTCGATTGTTTCAATGATGGTTTGGTTTTTATGCAAGTGGCTGACGGCTTAGGATTGATTGGGCTGATTTCTATCATTCAGAACACATGAGCATACATTCCGTATGTTTGGATATGCTTGGAATGTCCTAGTTTGAATGTGGCCCATAAAGTCCGTAAATATAAGTTTTCAAGCTTATCGCTTATCACCCCTACAGAGGGCATTGCAAAAGTTCATCCAAGGAAGCTCCCCAACTGAAAATTCAGCCAGAGCTCCTGTCGGTGTAGCAGACGGCGTTGGGGCCTTGTCCATCCATTGCCACTTCTTCCCATGTGCTGCTTTCCTAGTCTCCAAAGTGCTTCTCGTTCGGATTGTCATGGGTTTGCATGATTTCTCCATTCCAACACATGCAATTTGGGTCATTTCGCCAAAACAGCGGACGCCCACCATCTGCAAAGGATGTGTTGGTGTGATCTAAGGTGAATCCTTTTTCTGGAAAAAGCTTGGCCATGGCTCTGCACCACCTTTCCATCGCTCAACTTCCAGAACTTCTTCGTATCCTGAAGACAGAAATGAAGGCAAGTCTCGGAAACGCAAGAGATGTGCCATGGCAAGGTTCCAGGGTGTGTAAATACTTCGTAGTACTTCATATGGACGCGGTGATTGCATAATTTGCAAACATATGGTGACGTATCTCTTGAAGGGTGTCCTGCTCATGTTTTGGAAAAATAAGAAGTTCGACCATAATTAAACCTTCTAAGTAAATGCGCTCAGAACAGTAGTGCCGGCAAGTGTCAGACACCACAAAGCCCAAGTTCTTTCCATCCAGGTTGCTGACCCAATGTCCTGGAGCAACAGCAAGGTAGGAAGTGCGAGGACCGCAGCTCATGGGAGATGAATTGATGGTCAGAGTAGGCATGAGTAGGCAATGACTCAATATGACATTTATTTCATATATATATATCATATCTATCTAATCTAATCTAATCTAACATCTAATCCAATCTAATCTATCTATATGTGCGTGTGTGTGTGTGTGTGTGTATGTATATCTATCTATCTATGTGTAGGCCACCATAAACCTGTCGCTTTGCACACTCCTCTCCCTCGGAATGCCCAATGACATCCAACCACCAGGGAATCGTTGCAACCCTTAGATGAACTTGCACTCTGAACACTCTGTGGATATTGGATAGGGTTGCACCGACAGTTCCTTTTGCCATGTTCTGCACGAACAGCAGTCTTCTGGCAATGTTCATGTCAGGTGGGTTTTTCGAGATTATTGTATATAATATATATATATATATATATATATTTGAATTGTATTTTCACTCAGGCGACCCCTCCTAAGCGTTCGCAGACTACGGCCGCACGCGGCGAGGAATCGCCATCTGCCAGGCTGTCGGCTTCGAAAGCTGCCGGCATGGCTCAAGCAGTCCGTATAGCCTAAAAGTACTCCAGTATCGCTCCAGAATTTTCAACGAAGGTGTTTTAAAGCCAACATAGATTCTTATAATGTAGTATCTTTCTGAGATTATGATTTGTAAAGCACACTTATGCTGTCCCCCTGCCGACTCTGCTGAAGGTGATGATCTGGCAAATGATGCAAATACATCTCCAATACATCTGGGGAACTCAAGAAGCCTAGTCACGACAAAATTAGACCAGCAGTGCGCTAATGTGCCTCTGTGTTTGTGTGTGCGCGCATGTCATTCAAGAATCTGGTCTGAGCTTGGTTGAAAAATTGTTTCTGGTGGATGGCTGGATTGCAACTAGGCGGCTGGCTGACAGTACGAGTACAGTAGTATAAGTCCATCAAGGCTCCTGTATATACAGTAAATATGTCATATGCTTTCTGTGTCATTCAAGGCACCTGAACAAACGAAACTAAAAGCAACTCTAGCATACACACGAATGAATGCGATTGCGCATTCTGACTTGCACTGGAATGTCAATGATCAAACCAAAAATATTCTGAGCCAACAAGCCGCCTGAACATATAGCACGCGTGGACGTTAACCTGCAAAGAAGTAGTTTTAACGGCACAGGCCTTGTCTTAGAGTCATTTTTGGGTTCATCTCCTGCCGCTATAGCTGGAGGAAAAAAACACCACATATCACCACATCTTGTGCCTTTTTTGATCAAATGACTACCTGGATGTTGCGCTGTTGACTACCTGGATTTATCGAATATAAATTAATATAAATATAAAATATAAGTTGCCATGGCCTTCAACTAGGAATAAGGTTCTCCTCTCTCCCACCCCGGAACAGGATAGCTGTGCCTCACATGCTCCAAGGCGTTTCAATGTCTTCCGCATCTGCATGAAGTGAGGGAATTCCAACACTCGGTCACCTCCACTTGCAAGGCGATTCCCAGGTCAGTTTTCCTAAACATTCTTCGACCAAAGCAGTTGTTACGCATTGGTTGAACTGTACTACGGCATGTCATTATATATGTTTATTTCATCGTTCCATCATCATGTTTGGGACTCTGGTCGCTGCAGCTAAGGCTGAAGGCAAACAATCTGCAAACAGGTTGCCCAAACGACCGGAGCCCAAACTGAGGCACAAACATAGAGATCAAAGAGGGAGGGAGGTGGAGAGAGAGAGAGGGAGAGATGCGTGGATAAACAGGATCATAGATAGATGAATAGATAATATATATATATATGTGTATATGTAATAGATTACATAGCTTAGATAAGTAGGTAGGTAGGCAAATAATCGGTAATTGCAGTAAATGGATAGTCATGTTTGGGGGTTCACATTCACATACTCATACTTATTCATACTGTCTAAGGAACTGAGGGTTTGTGCGACTGCACACGGTCAACCCTCAGTGCTCACAATGCCGGGTGCGCCAGGTGCATGCTGCCCAAATCTGCCAAGTGACAGGCTTCAATTATCGTCAGGTAGCCCACAGCCTTGACAACGCACATGGGAATCTGTGCAGAAACTGTCCAGGTCGCGCTAAGCAAAGGCAGCAAAGGGTTCTGGATGGTTATGGTGAGTGATCAGCGGCCGACGGCCTTCAAAGGTGTGCACCCGAAGTATAGTCACGAATGGTCAGGCGCGGAATAATCTGTGTGCAGTTTAAAGATGTTTAAAGAAGAGCGAGCTGTGAAAGATCACTGGTCGCATTGATGGCAGTAGTATCGATCTATCTATCTATCTGTCTGTCTTTCTATCATTTTCTATCTGTCTATCTATCTACCTGTCTGTCTGTCTATCTGTACGTCTGTCTTTCCATCTATCTGTCTGTCTGTCCGTCTATCTGTCTATCTATCCATCTTTCTATCTGTCTATCCATCCATCCAAGTATCTCATCTAACTTATTTATATCATATTTCTTCTCTATCATATCTATATGTATCTACAGTATATTATCTATACATGTATCTATCTATCTTATCTATCTTGTCTGTCTTATATATCTTATATGTCGTACCTATCGTATCTGTCTCATCTATCTGATCTATTTATTCTATCTACATTATTTCATCTACCTTATTTGTTGTATCTATCTTGTCTGTATTCTTTAAATTATCTATGTATTGTATCCATACATTTATCTATCCATATATCTATCTATCCATTTACCTACCTATCCATCTATCTTCTTTCCATCCATCTATCCATCTACCTATCTATCTACCTATCTGTCTGTCTATCTATCTATCTATCCATCTATCTACTGTATCTGTCTATTCATGTACCTATCTATCTATCTATCGATCGATCTTTCTTTCTTTCTTTCTTTCTTTCTTTCTTTCTTTCTTTCTTTCTTTCTTTCTTTCTTTCTTTCTTTCTTTCTTTCTTTCTTTCTTTCTTTCTTTCCTGAATGTCAATGTTCAAATGATTGCACAGGGGTAGGATCGAAGACCTCAGGCCTCTGCAATGCTGGGATCCCAGACGTTCAATTTCACCCAGCCGTCGCCATCATCTTTGGCAGAGACCAGAGTGCCCCAAGGCAAGACCAAACTTGCCAACTGCGACAGACACAACGATCAATGGTAGTTTAGCAACATCGAGAAAGTGAGATAGATACGATCAAGATTGATTGAACACACTGCTCCAAGAGTCTCCATGATTTCTGGGGAAGATTGCGTGGGTGGTTCATACTGTCTAGCACACGCTCTGGTACGGGAGGGCTTTGACCTCTATCTCTCTAGGCTTGGTTGTCCTGAGTTGTTTGAAGAGTCTGGGTAATGCAGGCAATCAGATGAGATTTCAAGACACCAAGGAATAAATATACTATATCACATCTCATCACGTGCCCTACCAACTGGCGGCGCACGATGCATACATTCCTGATATTGATGTGTGTGTGTGTGGTCATGGCCTTATTCTAAATCCCCGCCATCCATTTCAGAGCTGGTTGGCCAATTGTTCAATCCAAGTCCCTGCCACCATGTCACCATCACCTTCCCCAATGGATCCTTTGCAGACTTGTCTAGGCTTTTGCTGCTGCGAAAGCTTAGGCCTGTCATTCTGAACACCGCAAGCGCAATCGCATGCAACCACACAGTGTCAAACAATCAGCCAATCGAATTGGCAGTAAATTCTGCCGATGAGTGCTAAAATTAGTGTTCATGTTGCTTGATTTGGTTGCCACATTTGGCTAGCATGGGTCCAGCATGCCTTGTGTTTTTGCTTGCAACAGTCTGTTGTCCTTGGGTGCATCGATGGAATGGGATGGATGGGGATGGATTGGGATGGATTGGGATGGATGAAGCAGCAAACCACGGTAGCAAGAGGGATCACAGCGTTCATCCGAGAAAACTCGGATGAGTGCGTAAAGTTTGAAAATAATCGACCCATGTAATTCTGTAGTCAATTGGTGCAGGGTATCCGGGTATCCTTGGGTCTGCTTCCACGTATCAAAGTGAAACAAGCAGTAGAACCCCAAGCTCCAAGCAAATTGATGCACATTGCAGTTGCAGCTTGTCTGAAGTGATGCTAGCTTGAATGAAGCAGAGTCAGTCAGAGCCAAGAAAGAACCTACCTGTAAAAGTAATTATATCTTGATTCCCAATCCATGTTTGCATAATTCCACCACGTACACTCGTGTGAAAAAATATCCAACATATTCCAAAATATATCACAATATACTAATGCAGCATAATATAGCATGATATAGTCCAGCCAATAATAATGTATAATATTTCCAACCCCCCCACAACAACAAAAAAAACTTGCAGCGCAAACAAAATATCTACAAGCAAATTGACGAAATTCGTGACCCAATTTGTTTGCCAAATCTTGACAGCCACTCTTGAACGTTTAAATTAAAGGAATATAAAGGAATGCCATTTCCCACTGCCAAGTTAAGCCAATTTGAGCCAAGCAGCAGCTCTCCATTCATCACCCTCCTTAAGGAGCACCTCGCGGCCCTGGAGCTGCAGCATACTCCGTGGATTTGGTGGTGGGATACACAATGACCACCCATGACCACCACTGACCACCTCTGACCACCACTGACCACACCATCCAAATCCGAAACGAGGCTTGTGAGTGCTTTTGACGAGTCATGATGGCATATGAGGGCCATACAGGGCCACACAGGGACAAGGAAGCCTGAAAATCAGGACGGGTAAATGAAAATAGACAAACCTTGTAAAACCCTTTGCTACCTAACTTCTATGTAGTCTCATGATGTTTTATGTCAATCTGTCCGTTGCTTTTCCAGAATCCTGGTGGCCTTCTCCCCCCCCGACGGCCTCCAATTCCATGGGCAAGAATCGCTCCTGTCAAGGTTTTGCGCTGGGCAAGTGAAGATATTTTGGGGATCGCGCAAGGAAGTAATTGAGCAACTTCATGCTCAAATGCCGAGAAATTGCCATGGAAGCCCATGTGCAGAGACACATGATAGCACATGATAGCACATACTATATACATCATTCATCATCATTCTAGCAGTAATTTCTGAGAGCCGACAACACCCAGCAACCTTTCCGCTTTCGCGACCACTCCCCTGCGCCTGCAAGACGCCTGGGGACAAAATCTGCTGCAGCTTGCGTTCGCGAGCCAAGTCCCGGCGGCACAGTGAATTTGACCCCGGCCTCGAACGATGCTGGGGACAACATGTGATAATCGGCAAGCGGAGCAGTGGAGCCATGAATTCCATTGCGATCCTCTGAAGGTGGATATCGCTCCGAATGCAAGCTCACACAAAAGATCACAGAAGGCAAATCCATCACACTCAAACTCAAAGCGACCATCAACGTGCAACATCCTAGCAAATACGTAAACAGTTCGCACATGGTTGAAAGAATTGTGAAAGGCTAAGAATGGTGCCTGTTGCATGCTGAGGGTGTTTTGCCAAGGATATCTGAAGACTCTGGTGAGTGCATCCAAGTTGCAGCGGCTTTTCTGTCGTCTCTTCTACAGGATATCTCCCAAGGCTGCTCAATTTCATGCTCCTCTACTGGCCCTGCTGGGCCGGCGCATGAGTTAAGTATCAGAGGGCTGTCCAAAAGAAACGTGGTGCTTCAGAAATTCAAGGAGCCACTGGTGGCGAGCACTGCTTTGCCGCCTTGCTTCTATTTTTGAGCGTTGCTTTATCGTGATATATCATGACATATCGTGATGCTTGTTGCTCTTGCATGAAAGGTTGCATGAGTGCTCTCACATTGTCAGCTCGGCACCGTGCTGTCATCATTCTCATGAAAAGCTTGTCAAACAGCGGCAAGTCACCATAAGCCATAAGCCAAATGCTTCGCGGATATGCAGCAAGCACTTTAAACTTTGCAAAGCATGGGAATGGACACTTCTTTGTCAGGTTTTGTCCGCGTATCCCAGCGCACAACTTCAGAGAAATGCAGTGCTTCTCAATCTGATGGCTGAAGCTGACTACTGTATTTGGCAAAGGCAGTAGCCAAGGATGTCTACAGCCAGGAAAGTAGCCAGTTGCATGGGACATTCAGGAGCAAGCAGCAACTAGCTGGGCGCAGAGATATGCCACCAGCCACCCAGTCAAGCCACAAGCAAAGATGATACTCGGTCATATCATGTCATAATATGATCACTCTATGGATCTCTATGGTCAAACGTCTTTCTGGCGGTCACTTTCTGGCACCACATCCCGCAACGCAGCACCGCGTTGAAGCTAAGCTGATCGTCCAAGCCTTCGGAAAGAACACGCAAAAAGCTGACAGGATGCAAAACAATTCTAGGAGGTCGGGGATGAGCGTCCAAGCCAAGGCCAGTGTTAAAGGTATGTGCTTCTGATACTAATTGCAGACTTCCAGAGCATTTGATATGCTTAAAGTATCTTGAAGTCACACCAACCCAGCTTCCATTTCCCGGAACCCCCCACAGCCATCACGCCCAAGTAGACTGAGCTGTTGGGACGCTTTCAAAACAGCCTTCTCGTAGAGAGAAAAGGCCAATCCCTTTGGGCAGCTGGAACAGTGCAAAACCCCCTGTCAAACTGCCTACCAAGATCTTACGGAAAGAATTGACACGGTCTCAATACGTCCCAATTGGACTTGGAAACTACAGTAATTAGATGCTGATGTCCACACTCTCCATGCAATTCTGAACAAAATGCAGCACAAAACAGGCGCGGCTCAGATCCAGATTGTAAAGCAAGACAGAACAGGCGGTCATTTGTTCGTTCCCGACCTGCCCCCTAACTTCCGTCATGTCATAAATAGCTGGCTGAATCATGGTCAGTCCCGCCTTGCCCGACGTGCCAAGTTGAGAGATCCTTGGAAGCAACTGATGGCAATGAACCACTGACTGTGGGGATCTGGACAGCCCAGTGGTGGATAGCTCATTCGCTGCCAAAATATGTTACCGTAAGCTTTAAAGATTTGATCAATTGCTGGATGTCTGTGTGCAGCAGAGCACAGAACGGAATAGCCGGAATAGTTGTTGTAGGTGTGACCAGTTCAATTCATATATCATCATATATCAGCATATGACCACGCATCCACGGGTGCAGAACCTTGCCTACAGCGACGTCTAGGGACTATAGTCTTTACATGTCCATGCAGTATGGAGAATCAACAGGTGTGTGTTGTCCAAGGTATGGTTTGTCCTGAGGCTGCGGGCAAGTTGTCCATCATCACACCGCCATTCACTTCCATGACCATGAGCCCCTGGCTTTCCACATTTCTGCCATTTCTGCGCATGTGCTTTTGAAGACGAGGAGTCTGAAGATCGCTGGGGATCCTTGGGACTCCTGCTGCCATGAATTGATGGGCAAATCGATGCTGAGACAGGGCCTACACGTTTACAAATTACAATTTCCAGTGTGGTAACCGTGGCACCGGTCAAATTTCATTCCCAGCCCACCTCATCCACCACATCGATGATGTCCACGCTGCAAAAGCACATACCAATTGCTTGCACAGCTCCGCGGGCCACCTCGCGGTGATCAAACGGGAAATGACCAGACCGCAATAGAAAATATAGCAACAGAATCTAGGCCTAGACCTCTCCTGCTGCCCCAAAGGTCCAAGCAATTCGCCCTTCTTGCGGTGGAAAACCATCTTGGCTTTGCACAGTACATCAATTAGAAAGAATTGTTGTGGCCATTGCATTATCAATCCTCGATTTTCCTCTGCACGTGCCTCCGCAAGCTTTTGGGCCATATCAGCTTTCACCTGGCTCACAACAGGCAAATTCCCATCCCAGTATTGCAGCTTGCAGTACCGTCTTGTAGGCATTTCATGCCATTGCATCATGTTAATTACTTAGCCCAGCAAGCATAGCACATAGAAAAACACACGTCCTAGTTATTTAGTTATGTTGTCATTTGGGTACATATTATAGACTACAATAGGATACAATAGGCATATTATTACGACTGTGCGCACGCAGGTACAATATGGCACACTCAAAGAAACAGCCCATTGTAGCAAACGCTGCAAAAAGGGAAAATTTGAATCGCAGCGTTCTCCCAACTTCACCTTCCCTTGACGTGACCTTATGACACATCCACACTGCCCAATCGGGACCGAGTCAGAAAGCACGACCCAGACAGAGTCCCAGACCAATTTTGCATCTCAAGCCTCCAAATCTACAGTGGCGCCAGCTCCCAAATTGTGCTTCCACCTCTGAATCAATGAACTCTGCATAACATTGGACAATTCCTTTAAAATTGGTTTAGACATATTTAAACAATATCAACACTTCAAAATCATATCACTCTGGGTTCTGGATGCAGCAAATTCGAAGGCAGTGTACATTTGAATCTTAAAAGCTCACAAAACCTCGCAATCAACCGCCTTCTTGAAGCATTTTCCTATGTGCGGCCGAAGGATGTGTTGCTTGATGTTGAATGACGTTGAAGGGATTAGGCTCCAACATGTTCCAACTCCTTCGCTTCTCTTAGCTTTTCTGAGCTTCCAGCTGAAGGGCAGCATGTTCGCCCTTCTTGGGCACAGCAGCTACCTCTTCAGGTCCTTGGAGCTGTGGCAAAGGATTGCAGGGAAAACCAGGAAACTCGAAGAAACTCCCAAACATTCCCAAACTCTCTGCAAATTTGTGCAGAAGTATGCCACTAAGTATGTCCTGCAAGCACCTGGTAATAGTGCACCTGACAAGTCCCATTTAATCACTTGGCTTAGGTTTGATGGTTTGCCTCTTTCAGAACAGAGACATGGGGTTCTATCAAGAGTTCGTCAACAAAGTCGTCAGAAAGTAAATCGAAAATCAGTATCCTCGGCCCCGCGGCGACACTAGACAAAGTTGTCGCCAAAAGTAATGGATCAAAAGAAATTCAAAGCCGCAAAAAGGCTAGTGGCTTGCCACGACACATCAAGCGCGGAAGTCTCTGCTGCTCAGTCTCTACTCTACGAGTATCTGCTTGTGTCCTTTGACTGGTCCCTTTCCTGCGAAAGTCATTCTTACAGTCTTACGTCATTTTGGCTTGGCCTGACCACCACTCTATTGCAAAACAGCTGGACAGGCACATTGGAGTGGGCACTGTGAGTGAAAGACAGCAGATCTACTGCTCAGAACAACTAGTCATGCATTACAATTATACATGTTTGATTGTTCAGAATGGTGCTGCATTTCATTTCACTGAGCTTATAAACGTCTTGTAAGCTGAATCACACCATAGTCAGTCTGCTTGCTGCAATTGTGGCATTCTTAGGCTTGGACGCAGCTCGGCAGCATCAGAGAGCATTCCAACGATTTCCTGACAGAGATCGGTCATCTGCATAAACCTGCTCCCAATCAGCTCCGTAATTATTATGCGGTGAGGTATTGGTAGAATTTGAAATAGATTAAGAACATTTAAGAGCAAATGGTGTTATGGACCTATATTGCATGCAGAACAGTAGACAAATACACTTTATATGGCTCTACTAGGATGCGTGTAGTGATCTAATTAACTAATCTATGGAATCTATCTGGCATATATACAAATAGCATCAAATAGCACTACCATGCATTGCTGATGGGTGCTCAGCGGTAAGGCAAGGGGTTGTGACTTTCAGAATATCAGCTTCGATCAGCTTCGATCAGCTTCCCTCCTCCGGAGTGGCTTTTTGGAGGCGCTCTGCGAGCAAAGCTCCAACAGATTTCTCTCCATCCTCGGAGTTGGAAGAGCTGCAGGCTAACTAATTTGGATGCGGCGGGAAATTCAGTTCCGTGAAGTCAGTGCTGTACACAACCAAACGTCACCGACAATCCCAAGTGAAACCAATTGCACGCTGTGCGGATGACGGTTTTTGAGCATGGGGCAGGTCTTGCACTCTTTGTATGTTCTCAATCGATAGATTATGCTATTCTGCTGTATCTCCCTCTCTCTCCATCGCTGTCCCTTTCTCGGCTGTATCATTTGTCCATTTTCACCAATTGTTTTCCTCCGTGCCCTGTTTTGAGGTAGTCGAAGCTTGGGCGGCGACACCAGTTACGGAGTTTCGAACCTCGGCTCTGGGTGACAGTTGGCTACATGGATTCATAAGAGCCTCCTTCACAACTTGGGCGTGGCCAACTGGGAAATAGGTTGCAATACTTGCGATCCAAATGGGCGGCTAATCGAGGCGCTGCTGATGAGTGTGTGATGAAAGGAGCTACATTTGCCTGACAAGAAACATTTCATTACCTCATGTGTCATCAGCGCCATCTGTCAAAATGAGATCGGCTCCAGGTCTGCGTGTCAGTTTCTTATGTCATTATCGAAAAAAACAAAAGATCCAGGCGCGCGAAAAGGTAGGAAAGTCGCGAAACGCTGTGTTTTTCCCATGTTTTGTGGCTCCGGATTCCGGATGGTCGAAAAGTAGGCTCGCTAAAGCGGCGGGTGCGGAGCCATCTGGGGAGATGAGAGATGAAAAATTGCACGCCGTTGTGGAGTCAACACATTTGCAAGTCAACATGCTAAAAACACCACATGTTTGGAACACTTTTGGAAGTTGAGATGTGGAAAAAGTGTACGCCGTTGTGGCGCGAAGCACATTTAGAAATCGAAATGCTCGGAGCACTTTTGGAAGTTGAGATGTCAAAAAAGTGCACGGCGTTGTGGCGCGAAGCACATTTGGAAGTCAAAATGGTAAAAACACACCATTATCGGATCACTTTTGGACGTTTAGACGTCGTTTTGTGTGGCAAGCGCAAAGGATTTTGCACCTTGTCAAAAGTAAGTGAGCTACAGTGAGCCAAACGTGTTGGTTTTGTGGCATTTTCAAAAACGATGGCAGCGTGGGACATTTGAACAGGGTCTGCACAGATGCATTTCGCGTGGCAGGCGCAGTACAAAAGACGCATCTAGTAGACATGTCAAGAGGTCAGGGCGCTGATTTCCTGAGAGTGGTTGCATTTTGGAGCATAAGATCATTTGGCGTGACAGGTGCAGCGCTTCGTATGACCTGGCCTCACTTTTTCGTGGCAGGTGCAATACTCGAGAGAGATGGAATCGAAAAATCGCAAAACGCATTGGTACGAGGCCGTCAGCTGCACACTGTATCATGTTTGAAGGAAGTCTCGCAGAATTGTTTCGTTTTTGATGTTGTCAGCTTCGAAAATTGAGGAAGTCTGGCAAAATTGCTTCGTTTCGGAAAGTTACACTACACGAAGTGCTCCGCTACACTACACTACACTACACTACAATCAATTACAGATTACAACTACGACCACGGCTACAACCACAACTGCAACTACAACTACACATACCACTACCACTGCAACTACAACTACAAACTAAACACTACACTACACTGCACTACAGTGCAACCACACTGCACTAGACCACAACTACCACTACAACTACAACTACAACAACATCTACAGCAACAACAACAACAACAACAACAACGACAACGACAACTTCAACTACATGACAACTACAACTACAACGACCCCAACTAAAACAACTACAGCTACAGCAGCCACAACCACAACTACAACCACAACAACCATTACAAGCACGCCTGCAGCTACACTACACTGCACTGCACTACAACCACAACTACAACTGCAACTACAACTACAACCACAACTACATCTACAATCATCACAACTACAACTACAACCACAACTACATCTACAACATACTACAACATACTACAACATACTACAACTACAACTACGTTACAACTACACTGCGCTGCCTCCAACCACTTGTCGGTCCATCAGTGGGTTCGCTCTGCCATCCCTGATTCACAACAACCAAGTTCTCCTATAGGTTTCCTATCTCTGAAACTTCCGCCACCGCCTTCTGCAGTAATTACTACTGGTACAGTGTCAATGTCGATTGTCTATTGGGACCTGCTGCAAACTTCATTGAACCGATTTCAAGATCCCATGCCATCGGCCTGCAACCCTCAACGGAATGCATCGCCACTTGCCTCTCTGAATGCAGAACTGGTTTGTCGTTTTGGACCCAGACCTTTCGATAAGTGAGTTGAACCTGTCAACTGAAGCTGAGCAAAGCATGTTGCAGGATGGTGCCGGCTCTATGATACAACCGCAGGAATTCACATCAACACTTGTCAATGCAACACTTCAGCTTGAAGAAGTTGCATGGATATCATGAATCATGAATGGCATGGCCAAAAGCATCAAATCACCTGCTATCCAAGGTAATTTTGGAACGCGGACACGACTAGTCTGTTGCTGAAATGAGAACTGCTGCCAGATCTCGCAAACACAAAGGCCTCCTCGCCGACGCCTTGTGGAGATGGCACACAGGTTGGCAATGGTTGACGGCATGTCGCAGCCACACCGAGCTAAACAGCTAAACAATGCTAGACACTAAATCTGCAAGCCCCCCAGTGGACCGTGAAGCTGTATAAGCTTTCTATGATGGCTTTGGCTTTGACACCACATATCCTTCAAGGGTTAGGTGAAACCTACATGCATGTAAATGAGTATATATATTATTATATATTATATCATTATATACTTTACTCCTTGTGCCTTGCTTTGGCCACCTTTAGTCAAGTGAAAGTGAAATCTCGGGCGACTGAGGTCACTAGATTGAAAGAAGCTTCATGAAGTTGGCATGCTATGCATGCTTGACCATGCTCCATGCTTGTGAACTGGCCAGTGCAACTGCCAAGTTACAGATACATCGGTATTCATCCACCACGCGCTTGTATGGGCTGACTGCAAGCCCGTATTCCCTGACAGCATTCACGTTGAAGTTGAAAAATTGGTCAAACGCCGTACATGGTAGTGAGCACGCAGAATTTCCAATTAGCATTTGTTTCGCTTTTTTTGCCAATCCGAGCTGCTTTGATATCTTTGATTTAGGAGCATTGCAAGTTTCTCATTCACACACATACAGAGCAATCAAAGCCAGAGGAGATAGATTCCGCCCAGCCACACTGGAAAGGAGATGTCAGGAGCGCTCTGCATGCTGCAAACTTGGTCCAGGCAAAACTCCCCACCTCGAGAAGATGTGTTGCACTGCAGCTTCCACCTCTCTCCAGCATGTTGCCTCCGGCCCCATTGACCCTTGCCTGTACCGGTCTCAACTACAGTACAGGATTCGACCACGGGCGACTGTTCATCAAAATATTAACATTGTCAACCATACAATACTGCATGATACTGTTTGCTGTATTCGAATGTACAGTATTCGATGACCATTCCAGCAGGACAACAGGATGCAAACATCCGACCATTCTGACCATCAGCAAACAGCACAATTTTGCGACACGCCTTCATCACGTCCAAGCCACCTGTGCCTAGCGGATGTTGCCAAGGCGATGTCCATCCGTCTTAAGCGTTGGGCGAGGAGACACTAGAACCACAATAATGCACTACATACGAAGTACTGAAGGGATCCAAAGGGCCGCACAATGTCGCACAATGTCGCACAGTCCACAACATCTGAGGCTTGAGCCCTTCAAAGGTTTTACCACCACCGGGAAGCCATATTTCTTCACCACCTCTTGCACCTGTAGGATGAACTGAAAATTGCCAAAGGGCAAGGTTTGTGAAAGAAGATTGTGTGCGTGTGCGTGTGTGTGTGTGCGTGTGTCTCCTCAAAAACACTCACGGACGTGCAATCCATTTTCAACTTCAGCTTGTGGTGCGATAGGTGCTCTAATCAGAGGAGACAGATCTCAAAGTCCACGCAATCATCAAATATGATCTACAGTAGCCCCTAGTATGTTGTATGATGTTGTATGTCTTACCTCTTGCAGACCAGGTGCTGGTTCCCAAATGCCATTCTTCGCGACATACTTTGCAGTGAAAGGGTTGGCGGGGCTGAGGAACACATGATGAGGCACCTTGGGCAAGAAGCTGCGATGAAGAACAGGTGATGACTGGCATGCTGGCGTGTGGCAACAGAGTTTTCCGTCATTTCTGTGGTGCGAGAAAATTCCTAGGCTGTTATTACTGGACTAAGATCAGGACAACTGAAAACGAACAGGGCTGGATAAAATAGAACTCTTCAGATATGTTCAAAGTCCTGATAGGATCGCCTGAAAGTCAGGCATCCACCCTCCTATTGTATATTAAAAGTCTATTACCTCATGGAGTAGGGAAAGTGCCCCAACTTGATCCCAAGTTGCGCGCAGCAGAACAAAGGCAAGTGAAAGTGGTAAATCATGCAAAATTGACTGCTCGACATTGTTGCAGGATGCTCACCCCAATGCTCATCAAGGAACGTTTGGAACCTAGGTGGACGAATGAGGAGCCCTGGCTTGTCCAAGTTCAACCAGGGCTTCAGTCTAGCACTGAGCTGGCCAAGGGTGATTTTATCTTGAAAATTGAAACAAAACGAAGTAATTATATAGTGAAGGATCTGCACTCCAAGGAACCCCCTTGCCGCTTAGAACGAGCGAGGTCGCGGCTTTCTCTTTACCTGACGGCTGTATGCTATGGTCTATGCCGGCCCGCCCACACTGAGGTATATCAGTTCCTCTATTCGGATCTGGCAAGTGCAATCCCACAAATCATTTCTGTCAAGATTCAGATTTCCACAGCGGCCGCCTCGGGCCAGCCACGTGGGATCGGAGGCTAAGAATGGCAGAGGACCAAAATGATAACCTGATACTACTGAGTTACTACACTGGTATGTGGTACTTTGATTCGCCCATCGACTCGGAACATGCTCCCAAACTTGAATTCAAATGTCATAGTCGAAGAGGCAGGATTCGCATCGAACGTATAGCCAAAAATGGAGCATTGCTTGCCGCTGGCCTCATCACAGGCTCCGGCGTCAAGATTTTTTGAACACAGGCTGAGGAAAAAATTGGCTCAGAATTGGAGTAGAGAAATGTGAGGAAATCATGAGACATCATACATCATGTGCATAATTATATGAATATATATTGGTATGTAAAGATATATATATATATATATTGAGCCGCGGAAGTTATTTATGGTTAAACGTAATGGATGGTGTGTTCCTACCTCGTTCTCCAGTCCTGTCACGTTTTTTGGGGCCTGACCTCGTTCTCCAATGCCGCACTTGTTTTTGAAAGCTAAATGCTTTGTATGAATTGATGATTTCCACAAACCGGGGTTCGCCCGAATACTACTTTCCATTTGCACAAGAAAAAGCCGTCCCTCATATATATATATATACAGTATATATAATTATATATAATATACCTAGCGGCTCACAGTTGGCAAACAACAGCGAAATTGCAAAATAAATGTCTGACGATGACTATGGAATTACATGGAAACTACTGTATTGTTGTGCATGTGTGTTCACTCTCTCACCCACACAGCTACTCTTCCGGAAGACTGAGTCATAACTTGTCATTCTTTAATATTCTTTGTCCATATACTCTGCGGATCTCTAGCAACCCGCAATCTCGGACAGCCTTGTCCCTCAATTGGAGGATCCAGTCATGTGAAAGGCCACTAAACTCCAAGTTGTGCTTCTCAGCGACCTCAAGGCATCGATTCTATAGCCGACTTTGAAAGAGACTTATGCCGATGTAAAAATAATCACCCCCTCCGAAAGGGTCTCCAGGGACCACCTCAATTAATTAAAGCATTAATCCACGGATCCGCACTGCATGGAGGTACCTCAATTAATTGGCTCTTGGCAGTAACCCTACCCATTGATCAATACATGCGACTCTTCCCACCCACCTAGAATAATGTCAGGCAAAATAATCCAAGAGTGGGGGTACTAGTATTTTTTCTCCGTATTAGGTGGGCCCCAAATAATCTTAGAAAGCACCATGGGCCAGAAACTCTAAATCGAAATCATTGTTGAAGACGCGGTTGGACCTGGCCTCAGCCTCCGCTTGTCTCTTTTTGACTTTGCCAAAAAATATCAACACTATCACTATCCTGACTATCCTTTTGTTCATTCCAGGCAAAGGTGGGAATAGGTGAATTTGTGCATTCCAGGTCTCGTTTTAGTCCAAAATCATCACCATTGGAAGTGGAATTGTTTTGTACTAGTTTCGGAATGATTATGGAATGATGGTTGCTGTCAAATGTTTTGGAAACTGAAACTTTTAGAATGTTTGGAATGATTTTCCCATGCCCCCCGTTCCCCCTTCACAAAGGGTGATATTTTCCATGTTCATGCTGTTGTTTTGCTATGATTATTTTCCATGTCCTCTTTCCGGCTTACTGTTTTTTTTATCGAAACTACCTGTAAACACTGACACTAAATCACTGGCGTCAAATCATTGGCGCGCTCTCCTTGGGCACTGCTTAAAGTTAATTTTGGGTGGATGTACTAGTTCAGAACCCAGTGATTTAATTAGTGGATCTTAGTGATATTAGTGGTATTTCCCATTCGAGGTGGCCCCACTCTCATTCTCAGACATTCCGACTAAATTAATTTGGGTACCATCCAACCTACTTAATCCTCGAACGGTGAGGTTAATTAATCCATCAAGAATATACGTCTCCAAAAACGTGGAAAATGTGAAACTAATTGAAAACAACAATCGGATAGGTAACAGTATACCTGGATTATTCTGGATTAATTTCCTAAGGTGGGGGCTATTAAAAATATCTGAGGAATATCTGAGGAACATGACGGGAACATGTATCAATCGAAGCTTCTTGCACGGACCATCTCGCTGCACTGAAGGAAGGAGTTGCAGTTCTTTTCGGATGGCGTCTAAAGAATAGAAAAGATTCTTGTTCTTTCTTATGCTTGCACCATCCGTTCGTATCTCAGACTGGCTAGACTCAAGGGTCCCCAGCCGAACCATCCGCGATATTCCACAATCTTTTCGACATATGATCATATGACTAGGGCCCTGGCATCTTTGAGGGTCTGAACAAAGTTCTTCCGAGCATCAGGCGGCGCCATGGGCACACTAGCCCACAGTTTGGTCCAAAGGTGTCGGTATGTTATTTTTTTCATTGTCCTTCTTTGCTGTCAAAGTTCGCTTCTCATTGTTTTGGCTGTCATGTTGCATCCTTGGTCTTGTTGGCTTTGAACATCTCCAGAGTTTGCATAGCGCATAAAGATACTAAAAGGCCTCAAAGCCTGCGCATGAGCAGCTAAAGAAATCCTTTTCACATTCTACAGACAGTCAAAACATGAAAGGCCTCTGCTCGGACGCCTCAAAGCACCGTTCGTGCAGGCATGACGATGGCATCTATTTGGCATCATTTTACGATCTGCACCTTTGTGCAGGAATCATGGCAACGCCATTGTGGCACGCCTGGCTTTGCCTCGAAAGCTCAAATTGACTCGCTCCAAATATCTGAGGTGAAACTTTTCTCTCTCAACTCTCGAACTCTCGACAACTGACTTTTTTGTCTGCATCAATCAGTGATAACGAAATCTGTGGTCCAAGTTAAGAACCATGAGCAAGAAGAGTGTGAGCAGTTGCCAGCAAATGGCAACATTTTACAAGAAGGGGTGCAGGAGCGGTCACCAGATCTTGTCATTTTACCGGTGATTCACTTGTCGAGAGAGGAGCTTTTAGAGTTGGGCTACAGATTCCCTTGCTGGCCGAGTGTGCAGGGCACACAGGGTAGCCGACCTCAGGAATGCATATCTGGATACAGGAGGCCACTGACGCTTGAATAATGTTGAATACCACTGCACAAAGATATGCTAAGAACAAGATCAAAATGGTTTTGAAAGACTCCCCAATATTCGAAGCCCCGGAGAACAAAGAAGTGCTTTGTGGAAAAAGTCCAGTTGGAGATGCAAAATTGCAGAACCAGCAAAGACCCGCAGCCAGAACCGTCCAGCAAACTCCAGGTCGTCCAACTGCAATCAGGATGGCCACTGTGAAGGGTCACTGACTGCACCACGGCCCTGGCATAGCGGCGGATGCAAAAGCTGAGAGGTCTGATAACATATCGCAAGCGTACGCACGCCAATTAAAGCATGTGAAATCTCTTGGACACTGTTGGAATCTGTTGGGGCCTGTTGGGGCATTATTTTCGGCTTGTCTGTGGGATTGCAGCACGGTGCTGAAAACCGCTGACAAACAGCAACGGTAGAGTCGGTAGATGTGCAAAACACTGTTCCAAATCATTTGCATCACAGTTGGCGCCTTCCTGCAATGGCCAGGTTAAAAAGCGTTCTATGATGAGGAGACATGTCCAATCTTCACAATGCCATTCCCAAATCCTAATCCCTCAACGATCATGACAATGATCATTCTGCTCACTCTCCGACATGATGAGAACCTTGCATAATCTTGCATATATGAAAGCATGGCATTACAGTGTGATAACATGCTTGAAGCCGACAACTCCCAGGTACGAAATAAGAGCCAAAGTCAAAACGCATTGATTAATCAAGGGGAAATATATGTAATATTAGTTGTTTTTATATTTATTGTTGTTATTATTACAGTATCAGTATTGTTGTTGTTGTCATTTACATGCTTCATCCATCATCATGGACAGGCACAGGCTTGTGCTGCATGCTGCATCTGTGCATACCACCTCATCGCACACCCAAGCCACCCGCACGCCTCGCCAGCCTTGAGGGATGAGCATCCACAGCCTGGCCTGAGTATGCGGGCGAGACTTTATACATGGCCGAAAGTTGTTTGATCTGTTTGGACGATTGAGGAATGTTCAGGGTTGGCAAACGTTGACCGTCTCCGTTCCTATGTTCGAAACACGTCCCAAATTATCCCAAATTCCACTCCATCCAGACAGGAAAGCAAAATATAGCATAGTTAAGTGAAGATCTGGGGTACCCCGCATCAATGACCGCGCCTCTGTTTTTTCAGGGCCTCAACCACATACTGACTTTTGCCCAATTGTCCACTAAGATCCACCGCCTCTCTATATAGTTCTCGTACACCCACCCTTTGGCGCACATCTGACTGACTTTGACTGGCACTGTTGTTATGTTGTCATGAAGCTGTGGTCAATGGCCATTGTGCGTTCGGGGCTGCTTTCAACGGCAAGCAGGTGTCGGTGTCGGAGTGTCAGTATCTTTCCGGCTTAGGGATTACTTTGCCAAAAAAAACACTGAGTGCATAGTAGGCTTCAGTGCTTTTGGAGGAAGTGTCTCTTACCATTTTTCTTGAAACATCTTACACGCACCTGGCACCACATAGGAATCGCCACTGCCAAACCTGAGGCGAGACACCGATCTGCCCAACAAGAAGGGAACCCAAAGGAATCCAATTGTTGACTTCTGCACGACGCACGAGGCGAAAATTTCATTCTATCAATTGATCGATTTAGGAGCTGCTCACTTGTGTGCCTCAGGGCCGCTCAGCACCACAACATGCTTTGTCTACACAGCCCTTGAACAATGCAAACACTATCCGCAAGGTGATAATAACTTTCGTCATGCCACAGTGTTTTCATCTGTATCCTGTGAAATGGAACTACCTACACATACTTAGATCATTTCATACTTGCAGCCCCTCTGAACGGCACACGTGAAGCAAGGCGACAAACTAAAACGACCAATGTCAAACAAACATTATTGGAAATTGGCTTTCGCGTTGGAAGTCGCTTTCTCTCTCTCTCTCTCTCTTTTTGAGGACAGCAAAAAGAGTCAATCTTCAGGGAATGCAGTCAAACGTCGCATTATGTCTCTCGTCTGACAAGTGGCAGCCCAAATCTCGGGACCGATCGAAAGCCCAAGATTTTGCAGAAAAAATCCTTCACAAGGCTTGCATGTCACATGTCAGGTTTCAAACAAGTTGCAGCGTATTCAGCGTATTCACCTTGATGAGCCCTCACATGGAAATGAAATCGTAGTGATGGGTGTCAATCACCCGATGTCAAGACTCTCCGCATAAATTTTGCCAAGGCTCTGTGAAGCTATGGCAGTTCCTGGCATTTGGATCTCTGTGCCGAATGACATCATGACATGGAAATGTTTACGGCCATGTCTACATGGATGTTCATACAATGAGGGTGCCCAGAGAAAGGCTATTGGAAGAGCTTCAGTGGACTGCAAAAACTTGGGTTGCTGCTGGATCTGGCTGATAACTTCATTGATCATCATTGATCTATATTCATCTGGTTTGACAAGGAGAAGAGGCATTCAAAGTGACATAAGGCCATGATATGCAACCATAATCGGACTAGCAGCAGGTGCAAAACCCAAATAATTCCAAGGGCGCAAGAATGAATCAAACAACCTCGAAGGCCCCAGTGCGGAAAACACACAAGATACTTTCAAGATACACAAGGATCCAGGCACAATGATTCTAGCAGTCTTTGAATGCAATCTCTCTTCTGTCTCCAAATCGAGCACCTGGAGATTGGATGGTATGACCATGCAGGCCACTTCATTCGAAGAAGCCTCGCGACAGGACAAGCAGCCAGCAAGGCCAGCTATTGCAGGTTGACGGTGTGAGAGAGTTCAAAAATTTTTTGCTATGATAACAAATATGGCATCACATAGCCAGCAATGTATTCGTTGCTTGAAAATTGTCCGTCAAGTAAAGACTTGAAGGTTCCTATGTTATAAATTTCAGTGCAGGGACCCTTCTTTCTTGAAAGCAGCTCTAAGGCTTATGAGCCTCTAAGGTAGTGGCACCAAATTGCGATTGCGACATGTTGCAACACCACCGCAAAGGATCACCCATAGCAGCCAACACAATCTCTCTATGTAAAAATTAACTGCAATTGATTATATGATATTATATAAAGTAGATGTGCAAAATATAATCAGATAATATGTATATATATATATATATAATTATATATATACACTATTTTATTCAAAAAAAGCATTGCTTTCATTTCGGTTCGCCATATTTCATCACATTTCGCCATGTGACGGCATCAGTTCTTCGAAATCATCTTGGGACATCGCTGTGGCGCCCAAGACAACCTCAGGAAGGAGGAAGGGTTGCATCCACCACTGCCGTCTTCCACAGCGAAATATAGCGAAAGGTTGACTGTCAATGATATAAAGTGTTTGTCACCAGACCGAACCGATTCTCATGTATGAGGTAAGACTTGGGAGTGTGTAAGAAGCAGTAGGAAAGGCTGCAGACCCTGTGGTAAAGCAACATCCATAATCTATCTATGTGGAAAGTAGTGATTTCTTACCGTCTTTGTAGTTCGTAGCTTGCTGGAGGGCTGCCATTCTGACGAAGCAAGAAAATGATAGAAAATGCATGTGACATGTGCTACATTTTGCTACTACGAGTACGTTTTAAACTCCCAGAATCCCAGGAGCCTGCATGCTCCCACCGCCATTTGTGGAAGTCATGTGGCAAGCGGTGCAGCGAATGTCAATTGCCAAATCCATCCAAGGTGCAGAGCTTCGATAGCGGTGCTGAGCATGTTGTTTTGCTTCGTTGCAGTTGACACCATGGAATAAGCCCTCAGCAGAGGCACCAAAAAACCACTCGCAGCCATAAACTTCAACACCTGAGGCCCATGGCAAGGCTCCAAAAAACAGGGTCATGGGCATGCTCCAGTTCGCAACAAATGCAACAGCTCCATCAGTTGTGCATCAGCAGCCAACCATGAGGAGGTGCAAATGATGAAGATCACAGCAACTCAGCAAAGCCCATCACCCCGCCCCGCCAAACCGCCAGGCGAAGATTGCCTGTGTGAAAAAGCCCATAGCGAGTGCTCATGCCATTCAAGGTACCTGAGATGGGCATAGCATGGAATCTCTCCATAGCTTGTGTCACGCAGTGAACATAGAGAATCACTACGACTGAATCCTAAGGTTCGGTTTCAAATCTCTCCAGCCTGGACAAACTTCATCCAACCGGACTGTCAGATTATCATCATCTACAAAGGAGCGGTATGGTGCAACACGATTATATAAAATTGCCAACTGCCATTGCCCTGAGATTGTACAGGCTCAAGCCCCTTTGCAGCAAAATTACGCGCCACACAGGCCAAAGGCCCTCTGCCATGTCCAAACCTTGGGAACGCAATGGACAGGTGCATCAAACTCTCGAAATCCGAAGACATTCCTGTTTCTGCATGGCCACTATCAAAGTCTTGGAAACTGTACGCCGGTTGCTGGGGGCTTCATTGGGCTTCCGCATCTAAATCTGTGGTGACTCCAGACAGCGGACGATGATATCATGTGGCACCCACCACACTGATCCAAAATGCAGCTATGCCATTCGCTTCATTTTCAGCAAATTTCAGCCGAGCTACAGGTCATAGGCATGGATCTTCACCGTCGGATCCTGGCTTCTGCAGAAGATCCGCACACCCGGAGCTGGTAAAAGCCGTTCGACCTTCATACTCAGAACCTGGCAGTCGATATGCAAATTTCACAGGAGAAATATGGAGAAATTATCTTGCAAACTTAAACTGCTAAAGTCGGGCACAACCGGACTAGAGCGACCAACGGATATTGCACATTCTACAAATTATTGCATTCTAAGTGGCATCAGCTTTCATACACTGCCTCAAATGCAAAAAACGCACGCCAGGCAAACCCGGTAGACCCTGGAGAGATATTATACGCATATATATATATATACATTAAACTATTGTAATACATTTATATTTATATATACGCGGGATATGGGCACAACATGTCAACATGAGTAACATGTAGGCATCCACCATTGAAAGTGGAGGGCCAAGGACAGCAATGCCAAGTGACTCCTCCAGCCATTCTGATTTTCCTCTAACGCCATTCACTTCCTTGACACGGTGGCACTCTGGTGCCACCGGATCTTCTGCCGCACAGGCATGGAATACTGCAAGAGACTAAAGTACTACATAGTATCTACACAGCATGAACATAGTAACATAGTATCCACACGTATCCACATAGTATTGCTGTAGGATTTCGATGGATATTGTGCGCTTTCGGTGGAATCAAATTTCTTTAGAGCATCTTAAACTTTGGAGTTCGACTTCCCGCCAAGATTTCAAAATCCGCGTCGACCTGGACCAGTACTGCACGAAATCCGACCTTATTTCATTTAAATTCTGTCGATATGTCTATTGTCATTGTCTATATATCTACAGCGTCTGTCTAGAGTGTGTGTGTGTGTATTGTATATATATATATATATATATACACCTACCTTATCCTATCTGTCTGACATCTGTCCTAGTTCTTGGAGCTATGGCTCGTGCGGTGCCTGGACCATTGCCACTGGCTTCTACATTCTACAGTATTTCCCTTTGGGGCGCATTCAGAATGCACAGATATGCACAGAATGGTGAGCGAAAGTGAAGCTGACATCACCAAGTGATTGTGGTGACTTGTTGCAACCACCACGTGACACTGCCACGGCACTGCCAAGACGAGCTAGTCTGACCGACAACTAGTTGCTTCTTTGAAGCAGGATGTCAAACCATGAAACATCTAGCCTATACACACACACACGTATGTATATATATATATATATTGACACACACACACACACACATATATATATATATGTGTGTGTGTGCATATAATATAATATATATATATATAATCATATAATTATGTAATTATATAATTATGTAATTATATAATTATATAATTATATATAGTGCATGTGTGTGAATACCGTATGCACAACTTGAAGTAAAATTGTATTTTTGTTTTCATTTGATCTTACTCAAGCAACCTCACTGACCATAATATCCAGAGATTCCTTTCGAATTCCCTTGTTCCAAGCGACAACAATGCGATCATCAGGCATTACCTCCGCTGCACCAGAGTCATAGTTTCTCGTGACAGGCACTGATACTGCTACACTAGGGTCTTCAATTCTATCTATTCTCACAGAACATCAAGAATCACGAACCAAAACCATCCTCCGGATTCGGGACTACAACTGACCACTGAAGACTGGAAGCAGGAATCAACACAGAGCAGCATGTTGCTTTATTTCACGCTGGTTCATTTGGCAGGACTTTGAACATATCTGAATCAAAATCAGACTGAAAATCACCAAGTCCATGCAAGTCAAGGCACCCATCTATCTGAATTTTGCTCCATGATGCTGTCCTTGCTTTTTTGCGCGCAATCTCTAGTCAAACTTGCCAGCTGCTGAGAATTGTTGTTCAGGTTGCCTGTCTGTCTTGAGAATATGAGTTTGCAAGGTTGAAAGAACATACTTTCAGCGCAAGATTGCAACAACTGCATGTCCATAGATTTCCATATAATATATATAACAGCGCGTTGCCATACTTTTATTATCACACAAAAGATGAATTGAATGCATTGACCAAAGAAAGAGGACTTCTCGAACCAGTAGCATAGAAGACACCAGGGTTGATGATCTTGATGACCAAACCCGTTCCATCGGAATCATCGTACCGTATGCCCAGCTTTTGCCCTTTCTTCGCGATGTCAATCTGCGGAGAAGGTGCGAGTCAGGTGTCAACTCAAACTCCCTGATTTAACTGTTGCAACACGCTCTCAATGAAACTGGGTGCCATAGGCAGGTGCTTTTCTTGGGTTTCTTGCCTTCTAGAACCATGAACGAAAATGAAAGACTTGGGACATTTATGTGTCGACACGTCTCGGCCACTTGCTCTTCAGGGCATCTCGTGGAGAAGCTGGTTTGCGGGGCATTGAACGGCTAAAATTGAACGTCTAAAGTATATACGAGTGACCAAAAACACAACTGGTACATCACTATGTCACTACTGGCATCTACTGGCCAAACGGTCTCCTACAGGAGGGTAACAGTCTCACCTGCCTAGATGTCATACCATGGCTTCTTGTTCGCAGCTAACTATTCGCAGAATGTTCTTTGAAGAAATACCTATACATCTGATGAGCTCCAGAAAACAAATCGTACAGCTTGAAAGGACCATCCACATGTCGGATGGCCAGTTGCATTTTGAATTCATTTCAGCAGCATTCAGGTTGTGAGCTCATTCAAGTCAAGGGATGTCAAGGAAGAAAATAAGAAGCATTGATCAGACATCATAAGACTGTATGATACTATATGTATCTATATGTACATTATATCAATCAAATTCCTTCAGCCCACCCAGATGTACCATGCCATACCATGCCATACCATGCCATACCATGCCATACCATGCCATACCATGCCATACCATGCCATACCATGCCATACCATGCCATACCATGCCACACCATGCCCGGTGGCACCTGGAATTCGCGCAGCTTTGCTTTCTCCAGTTCTGCCTGTTGTGCCCCCGCCTTTTTCCAGGCAGCTAACTGCCGCGGGGTGTGAGGCTCCACCGTGTTGCCTTGGACTCTTGTCACTTCACCAACTTCACCACATTGCGACATGAACATGACAATGTTGTGGTGCTGGGAATTCACAGGCCAAGAGATGCCATGAGATGCCAAGAGGGAACTCTTCTGATGTCAGACTATGCTTTAGCTGTGTTCGCTTCAAATCACGTGTAGCCAAATGTGATACGATGCACCACAATTCACCTATTACTGCTGTGACCAAAGTTGTGGATGCTAGGATTCTCCAAGACACTAGGGGCCTTGATGGGTCTTGTCTTCAATCCAGGTTTACCATTCTCCTGATCAGCTTGACCATGATCAGTAACCAAGTCGCTGAGAAGACCGGATTCGGGAACTTCTTCTCGAGGTTCAACCTGGGCCTGCGAGTTCATTTGAGTCAAGGCTGATATGGATTGATAGCCCCACCCAATCCTTTCATGAGAGTTCAACTTGACAGTTCACCCCCACGTTTTAAGAACCTCAGCAGCCTCAGCAGTTTGCAAGGCATCGCCTTCCTCAGGGTGGGTCATGTGGTACAGCATGGTAGTATGGAAGTGCATATGATTCACAACTGTAATGCGTGGCTCTCCTGATTTGAGGCAATGAGAATTGGTCAGTCTTCGGATCAATGAGTTTCAAAGCCGCGCGGTTTCCACTGACACTTGTGGTTCATAGTGTTGGGGAACTATCTTGCGCTGGAAGCTTAAGGACATTGATGGAGGACCCCATCCAGAATCTCAGCCCTCATTGTCCATGCAAGTCACTGAGTGAATCCCTTCCTTGGCATTGGCATCTCAGGGGTGGCGGTTTGAAAGCGTGCAAAAACGTAACATCACAGGACCTGCTTTTGTGCGTGTGTGGATATGTGTGCATGAGTAAAGTCTATATAGTCAAATCCCCTCTGCAGGGTTTCAGAACTGTCACGATTTCACAGAAGTGGTCATGGTTTAACGAAGATGTCATTGATTTCACAATACTGTCAGAAAGGGCGTCATCTTTTTATAAGCCCCACGACGAAGTACAACAAAGTTTGTGGGACGCTTACCCACGGGCCGAGAGCGTGGGGGACTTGAAATTACTACGAGTATTATCGAGTATTATATACCGAACTGTGCGCATATTAATCATTGCAAAATGTTGTGTATATATGCATGCAAATGAATAGAGAAAGAAATTAAATATCTTTTAATTTTGTACAAAATCATACATTTCATATTTGGAAAAAAGGTATAGATAATGAGCGATGTATTAGACGTGCACACAATAAGCTTTTCTGTGTGCATGACTGTATGTGTGCGCACATTATGCGCACATGAGGCTATACATTGCATGATTCCGATTCTGCAAACTGTTTCATTCACATAAATGAAGCATTAGTAGCCATGATATGCGCATGTGTGTTTGTGTGTGACGGATCTGTTATAAACGTGATGCGTTTCAGGGTAACTCATGTTCGGTCTATCATGATCTATCATGGACCAAAACACGAGACGCCATTGAAACCAAGCTGTCTCCCATTGTTTCTGGTGTGGGCCCCACAATTGCAGTTCTGAATTCACATGCTATGACAGTGGCGGGGCAAACAGAATATGGGAACAATATGGAAAAATGCTGGCTTTTGCAGCATTCTGCATTTCACAATTCAAAGATGCTCCGATATTTATTCGTATAGTGATAGTGATAGTGCAGGCACGGTGTCAGAAAGCATGGCACATCATTAGAATTTGAGTGGCTCGGTGCCTCTGTTTTGGAGCTGCATCCAGTTTTACAACTGCTTACTACCTTGAGAACTTGAAGAACCCTCCCGTGGAGAGGTCAAACTCTTCAAGTGCAATAATGTGACGGGACAAACGATGACAACAATGACGATGACAAGGACAATGAAGCAACGTTGATGATGATGATGATGATGATGATCATGATGATGATGATGATCATGATCATGATCATGATCAGATCATGATGATCATGATCATGATGATCATGATCATGATGATGATGATGATGATGATGATGATGATGATCATGATCATGATCATGATCATGATGATCATGATCATGATCATGATCATGATCATGATCATGATGATGATGATGATGATGATGATGATGATGATGATGATGATGATGATGATGATGACCATGACCATGACCATGACCATGACCATGACCATGACCTTGACCATGACCTTGACCATGACCATGACGATGACAATTGTTGTTATCATTGTTCGCTTATTAATGATTAGCATGATGATTTCTGTATCATGATGGCTATGTCTATCACGATGAGTATCATGACTCATGATGACTACAGTATCATTTGAGTATTATATAGTATTATTATCATGATCTATGATTATCGGTATCATGCTCATGATGAAACAATTAAAACGCAAACAAAAGGGTAAGGACAATACCCCAAGCCCCTCCCAAAGGCTCAGAGGAGAAGACAAAAACTGTGGGGATCTGAAAACTCATTTAGCATCCCCAACCTCCCGAACCCTCCAGTCCCGTGCCAAAAATATCCAAGGAATATGTTTCATGTTTTATCTCAGCATCCCCAAGCCTCCTGAGCCCGCAGTCCCATCCCAAAAAGCCTTTTGGACCTTGAAGATTTGTTTCAGCATCCCCAAGCCTCTGAGCCCCTCGCATAGTTTTTTGTAAGACTCAGAAATAGGCAAGAATCCGAGGGACCCTCACCTTGTGCAATTTATATAGACTCAACAAACTTGAGGTGTCCTGGACTGTGACCTTTCGGATTTTCTACAGCAATCAGGCTATATCCCCTGGCCAAGTCAAGCATCTCTGCAAATCCTCCACGAATTGCGCAGCACCCCCCCAATAGACACATCAAAGCTAGCACAACACCAACAAGAAAATTGTAGTGTGCTACTGAATGCTACTGATATGAATAAAAAACGACATGAACACCTATGGAATTTGTCTCTAAAGACTGCAAGGCCTACTGTGCAGCATGTAGAGAATGGAATATCAAGGATCCCTGACTATTCGATCTTCAACATTCTTCAACCATGTTACGTTGACAATGCTCATTTTGGAAAAACAAATCGACTTACTAGCTCATGCAATGTTGCCCCGTTTATCAGTTTGTATCACCAAAGAGCACAAAAAGGAAATTGTTCAGAAGTTCAGAATCCAATCATTCTGTATGCCCGGCAATGCCCAGCACATTTATCCACGTCCAAAAGAAGTCAAAAGACAAATCTGGATCCACTCAACGCAGATGTTCCGTCTGCAGGCATTGTGGCATGCGGCATGCAGCTGCTGCCGGGAAACGCATCCACATCTCAAAGCACATATCGGAGATGTTCGAGCAGAGGTGGAGCATGCTGAGGGTTCAGCTGAGGGCCTTGCAGACTTGTGAAAACGAGGTGCTGCTTATCCAGAGTTGCAAGGTATTGCAAGTCCAGAAGGCACCCATCAGTCTACAGCTACAGTATATAGTGTGTAGGTTTCCCTTTGCTCGAAAGATCTTGTTTCATCCTGCTTGAGTTTCAATCAAACAAGTTTGCCTCATGAACCTGGGCAAAGATCTCATGTACTGTACAGTATGTAATACATGCCGATAATACAATGCTGGCGACTTATATGCCAAGCCCAATATGATTCATATTATCTCATATTTAATATATATATATATATTTAATGATATTTCATCCAAGTCCACTACAGGCAAAATGCCAGGACATGCCAGGCATGCCAGGACGTCAAAATCCTTCTTCCAAAAGCACCTCTTGCATCCATCGTTTTACACATTTACACCACCTTCCACAGCAAACAATGCCAAACAGGCCTCATGCGTGCAAGACCCTCTGGACCACATAGAGGCAGTTGCAAAGGTTCTTCCTGATCTTCGTCAAGGGATCTTGGAAGATGCAGATCAAAAGGATCCTGGCGATCGGTTTATAGTTTATAGTCTCTGGCTCAAATCTTGTCTTGATGCCGAAAAGATAAAAGACCCTCCAAAATCCGAATTAGATTGATTTCCTTTCCACATGGAACAGGGGAACTGGGGGCATGCATGGGCGTGCTGATTTGCGTTTGAGAGTTGTGTATGTAACAATGGTGATTATGAAGGATATATAATCTTGTATCGTATGGATTCATGCGCTTTTTCGATTTTATTTCAGTCCGGCACCCCTTTCGAATCCTTGAAAGGGGCGGGTTAGACTCCTATACCGGCCTATACCGGCCTCATGTTCTGTTTGCACAGCTGGATCCATGAACTCCGCGTCCACCACAGATTTGGGCTCCTAGAGATCACCACAAGTGGCAAAACAATCGAGCCTCGGACAAATAGGTTTCATAATGTTCCATATAGGTTCCATTAACTCACCAGGTTTGGCCCAACTGTAGCATGCCGAACAAATGCGCACAATACACAACAATACCATAATGACAAGTACAATATCAATCATTGTTGTTGAGCAAACATGTTGAGACTGTCTGAGAAAAGAACATGCTTTTTGACTTTTCGGGTCTCTTTTTGGGGAGCCACATTCTGTGCGCCTTGGGTACCAAAGCACTGTCCTCTGGGTGGTGGTCTATCTGTGAGCCGCGAGCGGGGGCGGCCTTGGCTGCCCGACCCCAGCATTGCACTGCTTCGGTGCCACCTTTAGAAGTTCTTGGGCTATTTGATGTTATTTGCCATCATCTGTCATCTTACGTCATCTCATGTCATCTTACGTAATCTTACGTCATCTTATGCCATCTTGTGTCATCTTGATCATTGGAGATCTCAGATATAGCTTGGGATGTGGGAGTGAGGTTTGCACAAGGAAAACAGAATGCGCTCAATAGAAATGCTGCAGCGACACTTTGCAGTTGAAACTTATTCACACGATTCTACATACGGGTGAACTAAGTGAACCTATCGACTTTTGTATCCCACTCTGGTTGCGTGTGCTGATCAGAAATTCTCTTGTCACTGCGATGTCTTCCTTCCATCATCAAAACCTAAGGCGTCATCGATGTAACGTGTTTGGGCGCATGAACTGGGCAACGCCAATCGAGGTTGAAGACCGTTTCATGGAGCCAAAGCACGTTTTCCAACAGGGAGTCTGACTCTGGAAAATCCACCTAAGTGCACCGACTAGGGCAATTTGGCAGCCCGTATCTAGGAGCAACCTGCCAATTAACTGCCCGCACCTCCCAACAATTTGGCAAAAGGATGCAAGAAAAATTATTGTCAGGCGCATATTCCATCATATTCCAGCAAATGGCTGGAGAGGCTGATGCGACGTCAACATTCTCATTTCATCCTCTTGAGAGTTCCCGTCAAATCATCCTGTACTTTCTTCACGACCACCTTACATCACCCTGTGCTCCTAAGCTGCAATCACGGTTTCTTCCAGCCCAAGGAACATCCGGTCTCATTAGCGCCGGAAAGGTAACAATCAGATCACGCGCAAGCTTTTGAGCACAGCGACAGCGATCAGAGATCAGGACATGTGGAGCATGCTAGGCATATCAAGAGCCTACGAATCTCCGACAGCTCAGTTTGTCAACTTTGTTATGATGTGCCAAACCTGTGTATCGCATCCGACTTTTCAATCGGGAGTTGCATGGGGCACAGTCGGTCCCATTCTTCCCATTCAAAGTGTGATGGCATTGCACTCTGGCAGAGGCTTTCAAAGCCCGCACTATAGCACCTAAATGCAAACGCGGCGGGCAATCTTTTGACTATTAAATGGCAGACTTTTGACGACGTTCGCGCCGATTCGGCGACTTTGTTCCAGTCGTCATTTAAAGTTCATCCTGCAAAGCCACCCAACTGCTGCGACCGTAGTGCAATTCTTACGTTCCAAAACTAACACGTAACCTTGCAGTCCACATTTGGATTGGACACGTCCGCAGCTATATTCGATCTATATAAGTTGAAGGAGCCGTCTAGATTTGTCTATATCTATATCTATATCTATATCTATATCTATATCTATATATATAGGGCCTTGGGTGAAATAATGTCAAATTATGTCACACGGTGTCACTAATCCCTAAATGATGTCAAACGGAAGGGAAACACAGTGACAGCTTTGGATTGTAACATGCGCCTCATCAATCAGCTCAAAATTCCCAACCTGCAAAGTGCAAGCTGTCGGAGTTGGGTATGCAATGGCGATCCCAGAAATAGATACCACGGCGATACAGAAAGCGGGACTTGTTTCGAGTTTCAAACTGAATACAATATATATATATATATATTATATAAAAAAAAAAAAAAACATATCTATTTATTTATCTATTCATGTTTTATATATATATAGTATACATATAATATATATAATATACATATAATATATAATATATATAATATATAATATAAAATTTAATATAATATAATATATATAATATAATATAATATAATATAATATAATATAATATAATACAATATAGTATAATATAGTATAATATAATATAATATACTAAAATATAATATAATATAATATAATATAATATAATATAATATAATATAATACAATTATATTATATCTCTCTCCATCGCCATATATCATAATTAGGTTTAAATATATAAGGCAAAATCAGGTCTGTAAGACCAATCCGGAAGGCGTAATGTCGGAATGAACATGGATAAAAGATGATAAAACCGGATGCATCCGGAAATCGGCTGAATTACCGCAACATCTGCAGCGCAGAACAAAGGATGTTGAATGCACACTTCAACACCCTGCAACTGCCTCGACCGAACCCGGGTGGAGCATGGCGTGCAAACCGCTGCAAAGAATCCCAATGAATGCCATGTTCAGAAGCCTTGCCAGTTGCACCAGACTCTCAAACATCTTCCAATCCCAAGTCAAGTCTGTTCCGCTCAGCGAACACCCTTCGGTACAGTGATGGGATGTGACGTGCACTTGTTGGCGACAGTGCTGGTGACTGCTTCTTTTTTTTATAAGGACCAAGTCACAGGGTCCCAGCAGCCAAATACAATACCTCAGTGCCACATGCCACTGGTCAGGTTCAAATTTAGACTTCCAATTGCTGCGGGTGTGAAGCGAAGTTTCGACCTTCCAGCTTCGAATTTTTTGACGCATTGTGACATGTTGATGTGTGAGCTTCTTTGTTTGCATCTCATTTGGCCTTTGTGAATCCTATGGAGTTTACACCAAAACGCAGAAAACGAATAAGATCAAAATGGGAACAAGAAGCAGCAAAATCGAAACAGTTGGTTTGCATCATTCTTGACTTTGAAATCCCTACTTCCGTGTCTTTCTGCATGGTATTTAAAGCATTTTGGAACCCCGAACCTGACAGATTCCATCATACTCATGTTTTTGCAACATGTCTGAGTTCAATTCCCCTACTCTTCCAATTCCCCTACTCTTCTGTCTTGCTGCATTGTATTTGCAGCATTTTGGAACTCAGACTCAATACCCTTCATGTATATATAATTTTATTTATATATATATACATGCGTGTGTGTGTGTGTGTGTGTGTATGTATTTGCAACATTTTAAAGATCAACCGTTCCTTGAGCATGCAATTTGCAATGTTTCAGAGCTTGAAACTACCAGAAAGCCCAAAAAGAAGGAAAAGATGAGAGAAAAGCAAACAAGCAAAGTAAGAAAGCATGGAAGCAAAGAAGGAGGAAAGCAATGAAAAAGCAGAGAAAATCAAAAAAGCAGAAGAACACACGAATCTAGAAAATCCCTTAAACATGCTAAAATTTATCCAAAAACAGTTCCTCAAATGAATGGCCCTGCCTAAATTCTGCCGTGCTGCCATGAGAGATAGCGCAGCCAGCAGCCCCACTTTTGCAGGGGACAGCGTTTCTGAGCCAACTTGTGGCGCCACCGTCCAGAGTAACGCGACCAAGACTGTGGCACAGAGGCCCAACCTTGCAGAAGGCATTAGATCTTGGGATATTGGAGAACAATTACTTGGGGGGCCATCCTCAGGAGAAAAGACTCTGGGAGCTCAGGTCTGGATGTCAGCATCATCACCACCGCCACCACTATCACCATCATCATCATCATCATCATCATCATCGTCATCGTCATCATCATCATCATCATCATCATCATCATCTCCAATGGTTGCTTGGCGGGAGGCAGATTGTCCAGCTGCAACACGACTAAAATCAGCCCCGTCATTGCCAGATAGTTGGCCTCAAAGCTTGGCCGCGTATACATTTGGTGATGACCAGTGGGAATGGCCAAGGAAGGAAAGCATAGTTAACTTGTGATTGATATTGTCATGGTTGCTACTGAAAGTGCTTTGGTTCAATTAGGCTTTTCAGTTTTCTTACCCTTTGCCTGATCTAACCTCCGCACTTCGATGGCCTATGTTGCAGCCCTGTCAGGCGGGCCACCTGGAAATGGAGTAGGTTTCGCTTCAACCGCTCTTTGGCTTCCTGGGCATTCTCTGGCCATCGCACGACAAAGAATGTCTTCCTGAGGCGGATCTTGTCTGCGTTTGTCTGCTAGCAATGCAGTCTTAGTCTCACTCTCTCTTTGCATGAGATTGGCCAGTGGGGCTCGATGATTTTAAAGGTTCAAAGGCGCCTTTGCACAAGGGTGCTTTGGAACTCAATGCCAGTCAAACGTCCTGTACTCCAAAAAACTTACAGTATAAAGACGCATGAGAAATGTTCTTGAGTTGGTGAGCGATCGCCATTGACCTGCTACGAGACCCATTGCGCCAAGCATCCATGGCTGAAGGGCCGTTGAGAAATGAGTTGTGAGGTTCCTCAGCTCGGGCTGCGGTAGAGAACCTGGAAAGTTTTCTGCAATAAAAGAGCAGCAACTATTGAGCATCACTAAAGTGTCATCTGACCCCAATCAGCTGTTTCTGTTCAGAGTCCCTTCCCACATCTGTCATTTAATTGTGTTCATCTGACTTTCATACAGCAACTTCAACGAAGACCCGAGCGGGGCCTCTCTCAAACGCGAAATTCCAAAAATGCCACGACAGGTAGTACATACAAAAACCACAACATCCACAATCAGTTGCAATGCCTATTCATCATTGATTGGCCAGGGCAATTCTGCCAGGCTGATTGCAACAATATATATATATATATATGAGCTGCGGAAGTTATTTGGTACATAACGCAATTGACGGAGTGTTCCTACCTCGTTCTCCAGTCCTGCAGCCTTTTTTGGGGTCTGACCTCGTTTTCCAGCGCCGCACTTGTTTTTAATAGCCTAAATGCTTTATATGCGATGCCTACCTCGTTCTCGGGGTATTCCTACCTCGTTTTACAGCCTAAATATGATGTTTTCGACAAACCGGGGTACGCCCAATAGTACGTTCCATTTAACCAAATAAAAGCCGTCGCTCATATATATATATATATACACACATGTCATTGTGAGATAGCAGGAGGTTCTGGTCGGAGATTCCATGGCAAATCACGCTCTGCTGAGAGCAAAAATCACTGAAAGTTTGTAAATACATAATATACATGTAATTATATCTATACATGTGTATGTATGTATATATATATATATATGTGTGTGTGTGCGCGTTTATACATATATATATATATATACATGTGTGTGTTCTGTATATATATATATACATACATTGTTTGTGATTCATTGATATTGATTGTGTTGTATACCACCTACCTTCTGCCGCTCCACCGAACCTGACCACTCCATACCGCCCCAAGTTTCGAGGAGATCTTGGGCCGATCCAGGCCGGGCTCCAGGTCCTTACCAAGGAGGCCCAAGATGGCCCAAGTAAAAATGGCCAGCCAGAGCCGGTAAAAAATGCGTCTGCCAAACTACTACAAAGAGCATAGCCGACACATCTGTTCAAAGAGCTCGCAGCCGGCCATTTCCACCCTTCATCGCCCTTAACAACTACATCATATTACATCGTATGCGTTTGCATACAACTACTTTGATTGGGTGATTTGGGTGTGGGGGTTAATTAAGTGGCTGCAGTTCGCTTTTGACATGCCAAGTGTCAAGATACGAACCAGAGGATCGCGCAGTTCCCGAGCTTTGCATTTGGCACGGAGTCGACCTCAAATGTCCCTCTCCCTCCCTCCCTCCTTCTGATTCTCTCGTTTCTCTCCTTTCTCTCGTTTCTCTCCTTTCTCTCGGTTCTCTCCTTTCTCTCCTTCTTTCTCTCTTTCTCTTTTTCTCTCCTTCTTTCTCTCTTTCTCTTTTTCTCTCCTTCTTTCTCTCCTTTCTCTCCTTTCTCTCCTTCTTTCTCTCCTTCTTTCTCTCCTTCTTTCTCTCTCTTCCTTTCTCTCTTCCTTTCTCTCTCTTCCTTTCTCTCTTCCTTTCTCTCTTCCTTTCTCTCTTCCTTTCTCTCTCTTCCTTTCTCTCTTCCTTTCTCTCTTCCTTTCTCTCTCTTCCTTTCTCTCTTCCTTTCTCTCTTCCTTTCTCTGTTCCTTTCTCTCTTCCTTTCTCTCTTCCTTTCTCTCTTCCTTTCTCTCTTCCTTTCTCTCTTCCTTTCTCTCTTCCTTTCTCTCTTCCTTTCTCTCTTCCTTTCTCTCTTCCTTTCTCTCTTCCTTTCTCTCTTCCTTTCTCTCTTCCTTTCTCTCTTCCTTTCT
>BGPT01001326.1:186106-201106 GCA_003297045.1 Symbiodinium sp. clade C Y103
TTCCTTTCTCTCTTCCTTTCTCTCTTCCTTTCTCTCTTCCTTTCTCTCTTCCTTTCTCTCTTCCTTTCTCTCTTCCTTTCTCTCTTCCTTTCTCTTCCTTTCTCTCTTCCTTTCTCTCCTTTCTCTCCTTTCTCTCTTTCTTTCTCTCTTCCTTCCTTCCTTCCTTCCTTCCTTCCTTGCTTGCTTGCTTGCTTGCTTGCTTGCTTGCTTTCTTTATTTCTTTCTTTCTTTCTTTCTTTCTTTCTTTCTTTCTTTCTTTCTTTCTTTCTTTCTTTCTTTCTTTCTTTCTTTCTTTCTTTCTTTCTTTCTTTCTTTCTTTCTTTCTTTCTTTCTTTCTTTCTTTCTGTCTCTCTCTCTCTCTCTCTCTCAAAGCACAAGGGCATGGACATGAACAGAGATCCTAGCAAGAATCCCAGGACCAACATCTGCTAGCCAATGAAGTCTTGCACAGGATGTGGTGCGGACGAACATGGATGCCCTCTTAAAACTCGAGCACCTAAGAATCCCGTGATGACTTCACTAAACTGCACATCCTCTGAGTCATAGTGATTCTGTTCGAAACATGTCGAAACTCTCTACCACTTTGCTCGGCATCCAGCGCGTCTCAGAGCCAAGGCAAGCAGCACATGGCGAGCATTGTACACAGAGAAAAGGCAGGTGGTGGAAACAATTGACACCTTCGAATACCTTCGACACGTTTCAGGACCTCGCCGTTGCATGCCGTTGCTGCACGTTGCTCAGAGAAGGTGAGCATATGTGAGCTCTTCCTAATTCACCTTGGCTTCTACAAGCACATACAGTAACCACATGTGCCAACACGACAAAATGCAAGCCTTTCACGGACGTTTGCGTGACTGCACGTGTGTAAGTCTCTTTCACCATGAATTGTCATCCTACGTGCTATCAACTATTGCTGCACAGCCGATGTATAGAAGGCATGAGCTCTGAACAAAACAGTGGCCCCACTTGTCAACATCATGGCGGTCATCTTAAGCTGATCCACAGAACAATTCGACCCATTGGCAACTTTCGTGGGTAGCTGTTCCTTTGATCAAGCGCCGGGCAACCCTCGCTTCGAGCGAAATGTTTGAGAGCTGATCAATTTCCCTGAGTGGTGGCAAGTATCAGCAAGTACTCCAACATTCATGAACCGGCCTGCACATCGGCACGAAAAAATGATTGCTGATCCGTGGTTCATACTTACCTTGTAGAGACCGCGGTGCTTGTAGAATGAGTAGAACATAGTAGAACATCGCCCGATGACAAATGTGTCCCCCGCAAGTGCTTTGCTCGATTACTGAAATGACAAGCCCGCAACTGCTTAGTACATACTCCAAATTCAGAAGCATATGTATATATATGTGTGTGTACATATATAATCATATATATATATATATATTATACATTTAAATGTATATATGTATATATGTGTGCATTGATATATAGATATATATATATACACATTAAATATGTATATATATATATGTATACACATACATTGCAACCTACACATCGTTTGTATTAAAGACATATATCATATAATATATTTATATACACACATGCATGCGATACATGTGGGCGGCCCGGCATGGAAAGAACAACATTCTCCGCGCTATGGTGAAAGTGTCTTGGCGGTTATTGCAAACGTTGAAAAGCATCAAAAAACTCTAAGGCCTTCGAAGTCACAGACATGATATGCCACATTCTCCCAGGCTGATTTTGTCAAGGTCGCAAGTTCCCACAGTGCGCGTAAAAAAGGGTAACAAATCGTACACGAGAAATTAAATTACAATAACAACACCTTCAATACGTACAAGCCCACACCAACAGATACATATGCATACACATATATAATACATGCATAAGGAGACAGGATCTTTTCTCTTGGCCTTGCTAGCCGTGGACCAGCAGCGCTGTTGGAGCGCCCCACTACTAAGCCTAGAGTTGTGCGGCATTGGGACAAGGAGCCAGCACTAATTGACAATCGGACTGAATCAAACGTGTACAATGGCCGTGTCATACTATACGATACTTTGGGAATTGTCAATCAGTGCCATAAAGGTATGACATGTAGATTGAAACACTTCTGTCCTTTCTTCAACCTTGCAGGAGTCCAACAGTTCAACATAGTCCAACAGTGTTTTGAGGCTGTGTCGATATCGATATTCATTAAACGTATCTTTTGATGGGAATGACCGAGTTGGAGCATGTGAATCTGGCGATGATGGGTCCCAACCCACTGACCAGCCCGGGGTATGTCACGGTTTCTCTACTTTGATAGAGAGCTTATATGTCTGTGACCACAAGTTGCTGCCATGTTATAGCGTGCATAAGGCTGTCCCAACACCGGAGTGCTGCTGGAAAAAATCGGGTGGGATCTGGCCATTCTGCCGCCAGTATCCACATTTTTCGAAATTCCAGGGACTGCGACGCAGTTGGTGCACAAAGATGAGGACTAGCGGCCAAGCGATGCAAAAGGAATGCAAAAATCCAAGCTTTCTGCTCACCAGGATTCAAAAATGCAATTGAAAGCAAACTAATCTTGTGAATTTGGTGCTAAATGCATCTAAATATATCTAAATTTTAAATCAATCCTAATCACACGCACTTGCCTAGATCGCAGTGCCCCCACCTTCTGCAGTACAGTGGGCCTACCATCTGCCAGGCCACTTCAGCAAAATGCTTCTGCATGCACGCATGGTGTCAAAGGAACAAGCCAACTGCAACTTTAGATGCCGGTGTTGAGTGCATTAATTGAGCATTCTTGAACATCCCTTCGGCATCTTTTGAATCTTTTGGCGTTCAGTCTCCCGGCAGACGGTGAAGGATCAAAGCTATATATACTGTTACGCACTGCACAAAGGCATCTTCCAGGTCCAGAGGCATCCAGTGGCACAGGTGAGTGATATTAGGTGACGCATGGCTGAAAGAAACAAGATCGTGCAGGCAACAACTATCAGTCGCAGCATGTTGTTGCAGTCTCAGAATGCCTATGCAATTTAAATGTGATCGGGATTAGTTATTGACCCACTTTGGGTGAGCACACTCAAATTGGTGCTGCATCCTGCCCTCCGGACGGAACACTCATGGAGCAGGCTAATCTTCTGGATATTTCTCGCACTGCAGTGCGCAGTGCGATTGCCAAACAGTCCAGACACTGAAACTGAAAGACAGACGAAAACATTGCAAGGATTCACTGAAAATGTGCATTTGCTTTGATGTATGATATGTCGCATTGAGCTCAAGAAGGCCCTTCCAAACTGTAGCTTGAACTAACCGGTTTCACAGTAGCATGAACTGCCACAATTAGAAAGTTGGCACAATCAAGCCATGAGCGGGTTACAACCCCAGCACTTGGGAGAGTCCAAGTTGACTGTCCTGACTGGCAAGTTTAAAAAAGATTCATCTGAGCAGACAGGCAAAAAAAAGGTGCTAGTTCAACCTTTCAAAGCCTTGTCTGCACACGCGAGAATCCTGGTCTCCCAGAAGTCTCATATGAACGGCAGTGACAACAATTCGACTTGCAAGCTCACTCCTCACGGAACTCAACAATGCAAGTCAGACATTGCTAAACATTGTCTAAGTTGTTCTATGAGTGAAGGCTTGAGCAAGTCGCATCTGGTCATATGATTGCCGCTTTGAATTGTTCGGATTTATCATGGCATCACGGCGTTGCCAACTCACAGCGAGAGAAACGAAGCTGAGATCAGGCGCAGGTCTAGTGCGAGGATTTTCTCAGACTCGCATAGGATTAGGCTGCGGAGAAGCGGGGCGATAGCTAGCCTGGAACAGACACCATTCAGACGAGTCTGACCATCCAAAACATTCCAAAACATGCATGTGAGTCATCATGTGAGGGTGCTCATGTTGGTGACACGAGATCGCTTGTGAAGTGTTAGGTGAAGAGAAGCACGCAGAACGCTTTTCATACCGATTCCGAATTGAGTTGTAGAAAAGATCATGCTGTCTTAACAAGAAGAAGGAGCACAAGGAGCAAACAAAGAAGACCTCAGAAGACCTCATGCTATGGCATAATATGGCACAATATGGCACAATATGGCACAATATGGCACATATCAGCCAAGATGTGTCAACACAAAGCATGCGTCCACACCCAGGGAAATGCCATCACCTGCGGCATGGTGATCACGTGACCTCAGCAGTGAAAACCAAGATCTATATACTATTATCCGAATAGTATAATCCACTGAATCTAAAATAATCTAAATAAATCTAGGATGTCTAGGTGAATGCGTTGAGACTCATTCCTGAAATTCACAGCCGTTTCTGTTGTGTGATTTGTATCATGTACTGAAGCAGAAGCATGCGCTACTCTGTGACATTGTAAGCGTGGAATGACACAAGTTGCTCCTGTACTGCCCATTGGTGGGCCATGCGGACTGCCTTTGACAACCTGCTGCGCCAAGAGGTCCCAACGTGAGACGAAGCGAGGAGCAAGGGACGGCTGTGTTGCAGACATCGTGGTCCTGGCACACTGCTGCTTTCAGTAGAAAATATGCTCCACACATGTCCATACATCAATCTCATCCATGGACGTTTTGGATGTACCAGCACTCAATCCAATCCAATCTATATAATCTAAGCTAATCAATCGATAATCCATAATCTCTACAATCTAATCCGATCTACTTAATCTACTTTAATTCAATCTAAATAAGCTTGACCAACTATCTTTCTATCTATCCATCCATCCATCCACCCATCTGTCTACCTACCTAATCTATCTCTCTCTCTCTCTCTGCCTATCTGTCTGTCTGTCTGTCTGCCTGCGGGTCTGCATACATGATGCATGCATGCATCTATTGTTATGTTATGTTCTGTTCTGTTATGTTATGTTCTGTTAATCATCTCATGGTGTGTTATTATGCTGCATCTTTTTGTCTACGCCCTCCATTTATGTTATGTTGTCCTATCTTATCTTATCCAGTGTTTTGTTGTCATGTTACATTAGGTTCGCTTATGATATGTTGTTTTTGAGTGACGACGGTGAGTGCCTTCGCTGGCGCAGGACTCATCAAACGTTCTTGCGCCCCCTCTGCTGATACAGTGCATGTTTTCGTGTGTGTGTGTGTGCATGTCTGTGTCTGTGTCTGTGTGTCTGTGTGTCTGCGTGTCTGCGTGTCTGCGTGTGCTTATGTTGTAGTCAGTCATGTATGTGTTTCATTTTATATGTATGTGTTTCATTTTATAAGTGTGCGTGTGTGTGTGTGCGCGTTTGTATGCGCATATCATGTGGCTTACAGTACCACAGAACTTGACGCGCAAAAGGGATCAAAATGACGCAAAAAGGGAAAGGAGAGGTTTTACTTCTACTCAGAAGGTCCACGAGCGCGCGCGCACACACTGACACACCAAAAAAAAAAGCAACTGCGTCCTATTCGCCATACGGAGCACCTTTCATCTCCAAAGAGAGCGTAGCCGCACACTGCTTTTATCAGTTACATCTTTGGATCCCAATACTATGCTTGTCCTTGCCACTTGACATGGCAAAAAGAAGAGAGGCAATTCCCAAAAGTGTCTCCTTCGCGAAGCGGTCACTGTGACACTTGCACGAGAAACGCCTAGGAGGCCATGCTGATGATGATGGCCATTCGGGCCCACCAATGTCCAGTATAAACCATGATGCCACTCTCATTGAGTATCGAATGTTTGTCACAGTCAATATCCATGTAGGGTGGCCAAGTGGCTCCTCAAGAGGAAGTACAGTCTTGAGACTGACTGATGTAGAAGCGTAAAGACTGTAAAGACTGTAAAGACTGTAAAGAGTACCAAAGTATACTAGAATATACTCTAGAATATACGAGATGATTACGAGATGATGAGGGCTGTGGGACCACGGGGCAACTCCAACATTCTGAGTTTCTCACCGGAGACCCTCCTGGCAAATCAAGACTGTCGTTCCATTTCCAGGCTCTGATGCATGAACCTCCTATGGGGTGCAGTACATCTGAATCAATGGAGGCAAATCAAGCTCGGGCAGTTGTGAGTCAGGTGATTCAAAGTCAAGCTGAGCCCAGCTCTAACAGCCTGGAACTTGTCATATCGATGCTCACAGCTCATGTTTCCAAAATTTCCAGAATCCGCTGGGTTCAAAAGATGCAAAGAGCCTAAAGTGGTGACGCAAATCTTCTCTTCACAAATCCCATCTAATTTTCCACAAGGTACTGTAGGTGCGTATGTGGATGTATCCATGCTCTGCCCTTTCAACAAATCTGTTGAGAGCCGAGTCAAGAATACAAAACACAGCGAGCACAAACAGTGGTGACATCAGTCAATACCACCGGATTCTGTCCATATATTTATCAAATCTAATCTTACTATTACATCATCAATCATATGTGCATGTATGATATGTGATATGTATGTGTGTGTGTGTGTTCATATTTTCGCCAGATCTTGTTTCTTGGAAACTGGGGAACCAGGACAGCACAACTCGCCTTTCGCGTGGAGGGCTGGTCATGCCCAGCCCAGGGGAGGTTGGGCCTTACGCGAAAAAGATCAGCGGTCAGGTGGATGGTGGAACCATCACATGGGCCCATACTCAATTATGCACCATTGTTTTCGAACAGTTCTCAGTTCTCAATCTTCACACGGATTCTAGGGGGCTCAGGCTCTTGCATCTTTCCTTCCCCACTCGCCAGGCACTGTTCAGACTCATCAGATTTATGATCATTTATGATTTCATTGAGCTCATTTTGATGCAAAGTCCCAAGGTGAAAGTTTATTGTCATACTTTGTGAACAACTATGCTGCCACCTTCCAGCTTCATTATCCCTTCTCGAAGGCCGCAGCTGGCTGTCTTTGGGCTGCCATCGCAGGTGCTGACTGTGGTGGTTGGGGCTGACCAACATCCATCGGAGGCCTGCCTGAGCAACGTGCAGGCACACCTTTCCTGGGAACGGTTCCTTCATGCAAAGAGGCTGCGCTACTCTGGTACCCAGACCCACCTGAAACACCCTCAAAGGATCTCAGAGCAATAACAGGCGATCGCAAAGAGCTCAAACAGTGAGGCATGTGGATTATGGACTGCCAATGGCTCTATTTCACACCGATGAAGCAATGTCTTCGCCACTCCCCTTCACACCAATGAAGCAATGTCTTCGCCACTCCCCTGCTAGCTGGCGAAGCTGTTGGTTTCTTCGGGCACTGTGCATAAACAAATGCAAGCGAACATGTGCCATGTGAATGCGCGTGTGTAGTTCTTAAATGAACGTGTCTATATATGCCATATGCATGTGCTCATTTCTGCACGCATGCACGTATGCACGTATGTATTAGCACGTCTTCATGTATGCATGTGCGCATGTAACGTATGCCTGTATGTATGCATGTATATGATTATGTATGTCGATATGGTACTGGCAGCGCAGTGCAATGGATAAAAAGAGTGAGAACTGTCATCCTAAGACTGTAAGAGGTCCCTTACATCAAGGCTGTGGACACAGTGGACCTATCGGGTGTCAGGTCACACAATGCACTGCAATGCACTGCAGGTACTGCAGGAGGAAGGGATCATCATGAAGAAATGCAGTGCAACTGTTGGACAAACCACGAGTTTCATAGTCGATTGTGACAGGTCCTGGACGCATCACAGCAATCTGTCAATCTCAAGCATCGTTCTGGGGATGCAAATCAAATCCGCTTCAATTTTGAGTTGTCAGGAAGCCCATGGGCAGAGACGGGCCGGCGCACGGGCGGGCAGGCAAACAAAGCCACAGCCAAGCGAGACAAAACAAAACGAAAGGAAGGAAGCAAGCAAACAACGCCAACAAACGTGTAAACAAAAAAACAAATCAAGCACTCACAGCATCATTGAGCATTGTTGAAAGAACAAGCAGGGAATCTTGCAAGCTTTCCATCTGCCCATGATCTCCCCGGATCCTCTTTTTGAATATGAATAATATGAATGTTATCAGTTATCAGTTATCTGTTTAATATTTCTTATTGTTTTTACGCTGTTCTGCGGCTTGGCCCCAGCTCCATTTGGCAGGAGCAGTCCCAGCCCCCTGTCAGATCAAGTCAAATTGGTCAAGTCGTCAAAGTGCCCGGTGGGAGGCCTCATAAAGCTGCTCACGGCCACAACCTGTCAAACATCTTGGCACTTGGGAAGCTACTGTCACTTTTCAAGGATTATTTTTTGGGGGGGTTGTCTCTGATGAACGACAAACCTCTCGGATCACTATCGTATATCATGACCACACTTGCAATCCCTAGGTGGGACAACATTGGACAACCATGACCTCCCAGAACATCATCTACACTCAAGACCAAGGGCCTGCTTTTGCAGTGTTGCGCTGTCAGATTGCTGCCTTCAAGTAGCCGCAAAAAAAGCAGCTGACCCAGCAAACGATTTCCGGAATTGTATCGGGCAAACACACACCTTTGAGCCAAAATCATACTGGAAGTACCTACAAGGTGTATCCTCTGAAAATTGACAGGAATATGACAATGTGATTGAATGTGATTGATTGGAATTGATCAGATATGCCGCATGATATGCTATGGAACAGGTTGCTAACACCTCCGGATGCTGAGCCTGGCAAAGGCTTGTTGCACCTGCCGTGGCGAGTTGTAAACATGATGCACTGCATGATGCTCTGAAGTCTCATGAAATCTCTATAAATCTCTTAAACCGTTCTATCATGTTCTATCATGTTCTATCATGTTCTATCTTGTTGCTGCCAAAGCTGTCAGCTGCAGTTTTGAGCGATGCAATTTCACTGAAGGAGAGGATCATTGGCTCATTGGCGTTCATGAAAGGGACAGTTGCATATGGTTGTATTCCATGCCCGCTCTTGAGTGAGATTGAAGGCTGCCAAATATGGCAGCAAGGTTGCGTACGTTCTCAAAATGCCATCAACTGCCCAGTCTCTGAATGTGATTCTTTTGCCTCTTTGCAGCCCTGAATTATGATGAACATTGATAAACTATGTAAAGCATTTCAGACGCCAAAAAACTGAAAGATTAGAACCACCCTAAATATCCCTAAATAATTACACTTCAAATACTTCAATGCCATCATGGCAACCCAGCTATCCTAGCCATCAAGATTGTTCGTGACCTTGGAATTTCCTGTGCATCCCATGGTAAAGGCATGCGGCTCCAAGTTGTCAAACCAAGTGGCACAAAAATTGTATTTGGCAAAGAAGGCCTTTCCTAATCATCCAGGACTCCTCCCTGCATAGGATAGAGCATAAGACGACGGGGGGTGTTCCATGATCTCCTCAACTGCTGTGATGTCCACCTTTCCTGGTGTGCAATTCATGCCTGGAGCCCCCACTGTTCAACGCCTGATGTTGATCAAAGTGCTTTGCCACGGGGACACTACAGAAAGACTGCGCTCCAGTATCCCGGCATGTAGTAAGGAACAATGCCAAGACCGACCTCAAGGCACCACTTCTCGGCCCAAACATTGGAATCATCGGGAATGCCCGCGCATGTGCGGCGCTTGCGAATAAACGACAACCAGAGCCTCCTGCAGGCGCTGGCCGTTGCACCTTCCTTGAATGGAAGACTTAAGGAACGAATCTTGTCCAAACAAGCTTCCAACTAACAGGGAGCGTCTGACTCTGGCAAAGTGATCTCTTGATTCCATTGCTATCCATTGCTCCTGAGAATTGGCACTCTGAGAGATCGCTTCATCAAGCCGAGCGAGATCCTCTGGCCCATCTACGGGCAAACTTCCGGGATCAAAGGAAGCGCCTCTTGCCCAATGCTCGGGGACCTCTTGTGGCATGGTGAACAAGACCCGAAGGGCTGCCCACAAACTCTGCCAAAACCATTCAAAACCAGACAGTCCATGAAGCTATCTGAAGCTGAACCCCAGTTTGAACGCGCTGAACACGCTGAACCAGGGCCTGGCTGAGGCCATTCGGCCCCTGAGGCCCAAGGACCAGCTGTGAGTTGAACCACTTGAGGTGACATGGCATTGCGGCATTGGTGATATGGTCATGTACTGTGAACACAAGATGCTCCTGTCAAGTCAGGAGATCCTGAAAGCTCCATCTGCGGGTGGTTTTCGCGGCTTTCGGGTATGTTCTACGAAGGACATGGAAGAACTATGAAGAACTATGAAGAACTATGAAGAACTAGTGTTGAGATTCACTGTGGCTCACTATGACTTCACTCTGAAGTGCCAAAAAAGCCGCTGGACATCAAAGCCACCCATCGCCCTGGCCTTTTCATAGCCATCTCCCTCGCTGACCCTTAGAATCTTAGAAGGTTCACAACCACCCTGCAGGAATTCACACATGAACTCATCAGAATGCAGCAACAGCAAAATGATCAACTTTTTCTGAACATGTGCCATGCTGTCGGCTTAAGTGAACAACAACCATCTAGCTTCACTCAAATGGTTTCCTCCTTGATCAGGCCAAGTGACGCCCTCTTTCCAAGTGTTGGAGACCTGGAAAAATACTTAAAACTCGACGTCGTAAAGGTTTTTGGGCCGTTCTATCTACTGCCCTGAAAATTCCTTTCCTGAGTTTCATGGTGAGTCACTCTTACAATAGCTCTCTCATTGAAAAGCGGGGCACGATTGCAGGGCGGAAAACAGCAATAGGAACTGCAAAACTGGACCTGCATTGATCAGTATCTAGCTGAAGCTGGAACAATAGGCTAGGGAATCAAAAAAGGGAGAAACCCTACAGACACCAATAAGATCACGAAAAGAACGTATGAAAGATTGTTCTTTCTCATCTCATATGTAGCTTGCGTTGTGACAGTCTACGGTCAGACCGCTCCAACTCGTATGAAACTTATGAGGGCTCGTACTGGCCACGAAGCCAGTAGAATCTTCTCCCCTGGTCTCGGCAACATTCAACTTTGCATGTATCGTGTATAGTAAAGCCCTCGGGAAAATTGCGGCTAAGATGCTTCACGCCTGAAGTTGCAAAGATCGGCGCACTAAACGCAGACGTCGCAAAAAAGAAAAAGAACACAGACTAATCACAGACTATTGATGATTGCTGCACCAATTGAGGAAGTAGTCACTAGACTAGACATTAGTCACGTCTTGACAGCACAAACAACCTATATCAGGGTTGAAAACCTTTGAAGTGATCACTTTGCAAACTGCCTGAGAAAGGGATGAGCATTCGACACATATTCATGAAAAAGGAAGCGTACAGGAAGCTTGCTTTGCTTCTCTCCTTCATCTCAGTGGTTCTGTAGTGAACGGTGACAGCCAGCCCTCTGCATCTATCGTTGCCAACTAAGCGACCCAATGTTTGCAGCTTTTTCTCCTGAAGCAAGGCCCGCCTTAAGTGTAACCCATTGAAGCAAGGCCTGCCTTAAGTGTAACCCCTCGCAAGTGGTGCTAACTTCCATCCAACAAGCAATTCGTTGCTCCTTCCCGGTCCTACCATCCACCACAACCTCGCTCCTGTTGGTAGACCTTGTCCCGCAGTTCCAGCAGTTGTTGGCTGCTGCTAATCAGCCTCATCAACAAAATGTGCTGCCAGATGCTGCTAATTACAGTGGCATATTTCTCGTGCACTCACAATTTGTCTTCCATCTTCGCTGCTAAGCCCCTCCGCCACTCTTTTCCATGCCCTGCACTCACATCACCTCCACCATTCATACCCTTCCACTAGGTGAGTCACTCGTATTGCACGGCTTTGCGCTTCTTCAGCTCATCCAATAGCTCTTGTTGAGCTCGCGCCTAGCTACAAGGTTGGCAATGTTGGAAGACGTAGGAAGTCGGCATTCTTAATGGGCATGCTGTAGGAAATTGTAGGAAACACTCCAGGTCTCACAAAGGATCAAAACTTTAAAGCGTGTTTAACGAAACAACAAATATTAGCTCCCAGGCTCCCAGGGCATCGGTTCTTACTAACTCACCCGCGTTTCCTATCGTTTCCCCTGAGACCAGGTCCACTTCACCATCCTGGCGGTCCTGCACAGATGAACGCCCTTGCGATGTCTTTCAATGCAATGTTCACATCAGGTTCACAATATTTCACAATAATCAAGTCAGCCAAATCCCGGGACAGATTAATCAATCACCTCCACACTAAAGCATGCAGGCATTTTGAATGTATTTGTTTGCATCATTTTTTGATTTTTTTCTTGAATATGTTCCATCTTTTGAATCCGAGCTTCAAAAATATCCAGGTCCTGAAGTTGAATCTTCCTTATTGACTTTGTTGCATCTTGATTCAAGAATGCTTCCCGACAGGCTTGCAAACGGGGTGACCTAGAAACAAGCGGGAACCTAAATAAAGTGCATTCTTTGACCCCCGATAATAGCCCTGTTTTTGGGGCCTTCCTGATAGTCCAAAGAAAAGTCAGTTCAAACTCAATTCCACACTAGTTTAGATTCCAGTCAAATTGACGTGGAAGCTCTCGGAGGCCATTCTCATTTGAATAATAATTCCTTTATTTAACTTAAGTCAAGTTAAGTCCACGGTCAAGTCAAATCAAATTGAAATCAAATTCGAGCAAGCGACTGACTTCAAATTGAAAATCAATGAGCAATGAAAATCGGTGCAAATTCAAATCAAAACAACTTAGAATCAATTCAAATTCAAAAACAATCCATCTCCATTCCCAAACAGCTTTCCATGACTATATTTCTCCATTAGCCAGAGAACTTTACCTGACTCCATGCCTGGGGTCCCAAGAAGTTTGTTTGGCTTCAACTACATCGATGGCCCCATAATGTTTGAAGGGCGCTTATTAATACAATACTCATATAACATAATGTCAACCTTGCAAATCAAGACTTTGGCCGTAACCTGCACTAGCCCTGGGGCCATCTGGGGCCTGAAACAAGGGAAACATGAGAAAAAATCGAACAGCAATACCCCATTAGGTACCCACCTTCCCAGCTACCACGCAAAGCCAGGAGCCGGTCTTTTATATGCGCTCTCTCCCCCTCTCTCTCTGACTTCTTGCATAGCAACCAGGAAGCAACGGCCGGCCAAATGCAAATGATGGGCAAACGTCCCAACATGTCCCAACTGCACAGCCTTCACGGCCACCTTCAGCTGCGCTTTCTCAAGGTCAGCTTCCTGGGCCGGGATCTCTTTTGATGTCGCCTCTCTTGTCAAAGTGGTCCGGAGGTGATGTATTCGGTGACATGATATCATCAGATTCTCATCAGAGGTGCGGTAAGTCAGGGGCATCAGCAGACCATCCTCAGCCCTTGTGTGCTTTATCTCTTCCAATAGCTATAGATGCTGTAGCAGTGCTTGGCTTTTGGTCTTAGACTGGAGCCCAGCGCCCCAACAAAATTGACGCCAAGCGGCCAAGTCTTTCACTCGCGCCTCCAATTTTTGAATTTGCGCCTTGGCTCCCCCATGAGAAAATTTCCGGCCACTGGATTCTTGAGATCTCTTGCGGAGTTCATGCCAGGGTTTGGGTACGGGTAGGGAACCATGACTGAATATCATGGAAAAGCACCTTCTGGGCCCCAGCGTGCCCAATGCCTTCTGTTTCCGACATTATGAATCCCAATTCACTATCCATTCATTATCATTCATCATCCACTCATTATCCATTCATTGTCGCAATTCGTTGAATTTCATCACAACACAGTGGGGAGCCCTTGGGGGCTATGTCCCCGGCGTCCTTTTGCTTGGACAGCTGGCGCTCCTTCTGCAGCAGTGCCTGGGACTGCAAGCAAGGAGTTTGCGCTGATGTCTGGATGCCTTGGAGAAATGGCGAGCTCTTTTTGCTCTTGAAATCTTCATGGAACACTTACCTTGGACATCCTTGGACTATTCAAGCAGCAATCTGCGTTCGTTTCATCAGTTCCAGGTGGGTACAATCACATGCCTTGTGATTCTCTTCCAGCCTGTATGTCGGTATGTCTGTATGCATGCATGTACTGGCCTTCAAGGATGCTTCGTCCCCAGAGTCGGTACAAGTGGATGCCTCCTCAGCGTCGAAAATCGAACGGACAGGGCAATGGCACTTGTGGTGTCATCTTTCACGCACTTACACGCATATCTTCTATCATATATACATATGCATATGCAAACACATATACAACTATATACACATACACATACACACACACAGATATATCTACAAAGATACGTGTATATATATATATAGAGAGAGAGAGATAGATACAAAGATATCTATAGATATCTAATGATATCTAGACATTAAACAATCGCAAATATACTTATATCTATTCGAAGTCTGTAAGTATGTATATTTAATTGTTTATATACGTATACATAGATGCGTACGTGTATTGTTACATACGCGTATGTAATATTGTGTGTATATATATATATACAGGAATGATCACCTTTCACCGTTGACATCCCTTGTCTGTTGTTTCATGTTTCTATGATAAGAAAATCATTCGATTCAGTGCTTCCTGTCTCTGACAAGCATCAGATTGCATGGCCGGGACCGTGGACGACAAGTTGCTGTGAAGTGTGTCGGCGAAATTTGAGCCCAAACAGCTGCAAGGCAAAGTAGGCTTAACGCTCGTTCCATCAAAGTGTTATGATATCGCACGGTACACCACTGCAACACCTGTGTCTCATTGCCTTCATGACCGACATCTCATCAGCTGGCTTCCAATCCTTCTGTCTGCTTTTCTGATTCCATCTCATTTCTAACCCCTTGCCAAAACACAGGATATCCCGTCGCAGCAAAACGGTCTGAACCTCATCAGTTGCGGCATCAAATTCATGGGTGACTGCACAGCCTTCCACAGAAAGGTCGCCGAGGACCAAAACCTTTCTCCTGCCCACATTAGAGTTTGAGAAAATGTGTAGATTGACTACAGGACCACATTTTTTGCCACTTCATCCACCTGCAACAGGCTAAGATTAGTCCATCAGCAATCCGCCTGCTATCGCTCTGCTACCTTGCTCGTTGAAATTCTACTTCTTGAATGTTTGCCACCACCATCTGCATAGGGCACAATGTTGCACCTGATTGTTTGGGTGCATGCTTACACCGTCTTCCATTTGTTTTCACCTTCAAGGGAAGAGACAAAACATGATTGATGAC
>BGPT01001326.1:206106-218690 GCA_003297045.1 Symbiodinium sp. clade C Y103
AAATCTCGAAGGTTCTTGCCATGTCCTGGCCATCACTCATTTTCAGTGGGCATCAATTTTCGCGACATGCTTTACGGAGGACAGCCCCATGGCAACTTCTATGTGATCTGTCTGGTGTATTTGCCCGAGTCCACGCACTTGCTATGATACCCTCATTCAATGCAATTTTAATCAATTTTATATATATAATGTTTCATCTCAAGGCTCAGCAACTGCTTGATACCATGCTGGCTACGAATGACCAATTTAAAGATTGATAAAGTTCCCCTCTGGACTTTAGACTGTACAACAGAGGAAAAATCAGGAAAAATCCAATGTTTGTGCGTCTTCTTGTCCGGGATAGTAAGGTGCTTGCGAGGAAACAGGGGGCTGTGTCGGCTGTGTGGCTTTGTGCTTCCAAGAGCCAAACCCCCATCACACACTGGGTTTGCAGTGGATCTGTTATGTTCTCTTCATTTTCATGGTCCCACTCTGTCCCAGAGGGCCCAACCAGATCCAGACCCCTTGGACTGTTGGACCCATTGGACATGTTGGACCCGTTGGACCTTGCTCATCGGTGCCCAAACAGGGCTCTGCACACCCACTCCACCTGGCCACAAAGTTTGCTTGGCTTAGCTGTGATCTATCAGAGGGTTCAAACTCTAATCGCTTGGCAAAGAAACCATTGCAGCATACATCCATTCTGCTTGAGAGGAGTGCTGAAGGGCCCTCCCTGGAGGTCCCGTATGCACCAGCTCAAGTGCAACATCCTCTCTACTAGAAGTGACTGTAGACAGTTGTGGCACTGCGTATCCCAGCAGGGTTAGACGCTGATACGCTGATACACCGACACGTTCTTACATTGATACGTTAATAATACGCTGATGCGCAGGTACACTTGCTGGGCTGTGCAACCAGTTTCAGGCGTATGCAGTGCAACCGGTGTAACTGGTGCGACAAAGGTAGCGAAAAATGCTGGACAGCAATGCAGTTGTAGCTCTCGGGTTTGCATGCGTTTTGAAAGCGCATGGGGGCCCCCCCTATCGCGATGAGAAAGAAAACTTGTCGGGTGGGACCGTGCGATGGGACCAGCACTGATTGCAGCATTGTCGCCGGCGTTCCCGGAGTTGAAGCAAAACTGGGCCTTGGTCTCAATCCAGCAGCCTATGCAGGACATGTGTTTGCAAAAAGGGGTAGCCGTGTAGCTAGTGTGCTCGGGAAATTCGGGGATGTGGAGTAATTAAGGTGCAAAGTTTTCAGTCATCTCGATCCAGATGTCATCTGATTCTGATTGATTCTGTCTCCTTCTCAGGTTTGGCACCGCATTCGTGCGGACAAGGGAGTTGAAGACCCGGAAGCTGGACCTCAGGACTTGTTGAAATGGTATGAAATGGATTGAAATGGTATGATTGCGCATGATTGTGAAAGGTTCTTCCAACAGGCGTGAGATGTTTCGATATGTTGGTGCTTTGATTAGACAGACTTGATTGAATGCTTGAACCCGCGTTTCTTAACTCCACATGTCTGAGGAAGCCAGGACTATGGCAATCAATGTCAATCATGTGTGTGTGTGGACAGATTCTTGTGGGTGGCTGGATGGGAGGAGACTTCATGTGGAGAGGAGCTGACCGCAGTAGCCAGTGGCAATTAGTGCCAGGTTGTGATGATTCTGGGTGCTGGACTCCATGCGATTTGGCCGGACCTGCATTCTTAGTCAAAGCACCAATAGAAAGCAGGCGATGGGTACAGAGATTCAGGTGTTCAAATGTCCAAAAAATTGTCTAACTGTCTAACTAAAGGATTTCGAAGGCATCTCTCGAGATCTCTCGAGTGTTCTTGAAGGTCTGTGCAGCATTTGTCACTTCTGCTGGACGGAGACTGGCAGCGGTGATATGCTCACATCAAGGTGTCGTCTGGTCCAGCAAAATGCAAAGTAAGTGGTGCGTCACTAAGCTGCAGAAGTGTTTTGCAAGCGAGATCAACCGACTCTGACCACTGTACTGGGAAATTTCTTCACCCGCCACACGCCGCGTGGGTACCCGCACCTTGCGTTTGTCAAAAGCGGAACTGCCACTCGAGGGGTTCTAAAGCCAGATGACTCCTAAGGGAAGGATTTTGGCCGCAACATTGCTGCCACAAAAGCAGTTTGTCAACGGCCTGAATTAAACCAACTGCAGGATCGGATTGAGTACTTGATAATTGCTTTGAAGGGCTAAACTGGATCGGCAATCATTACATCACGCAAGCACTCACACCGAGGCTGGCATAAGTTATGGGGCAGCTGCCTCAGGTGATTCCAAGCTTCACTCAAATCATCTCAAAAGTTCTCAAATAGCACAAGATCATACAGTCAAAAAGCAGCCACTGCCAGGCTCCGATGCTCAAAGGTTACCTGCCTTTGGGTTTTGATCCCATTTGTATTTGTACAGTCTTGAGAAGTCTTGATTCGTCTTGATTCAACATCAGCCAACCCTGCACAAAATTCAAGCTTTGCCGTCCTTTGATGAAATTCTTGACTCCTTGGATGCCAGCCTGGCGTTAGTGATCATTGACGCTACAAGTTGCACAAGTGAGATCAAACGACTCATTTTTCTCATGTAGGACCCACCGCCATCTAAAGCCTCTCCGTTTGAGAGGCGACTGGGCTGAGGCCTAAGTCCAGGCAACGTCCGGTGACCCATGGCGACCTTATTTGACTTAGTACTCCAAAATTCCCCAAAACGTTCAAATCCTCTCGCAGCCATGACTGCAATGACTGGATGGTGCTAGATGAGTTGCCAACTTGCTGAGCTGACACTTCGCGCTGTTGCGGGACTTCCATCACAAGTGCTCACCTAGGTCTAGGGGTGCAGGCTCACATGGGGGAAAAACCATGTTGCAATGATGTGTGATGATTTGCTTGATGCGAATCAATGGGATGATTATTCCGCGCTATGCCCTTCCAAACCTGCATCCTCAAATCGAACGAAATTCTTTGCACATCCATGATTATTTGGATATATTTGGGGGTTGGATCTACAAACTTTAGGAGCGATGACAGGCGTTTCTAAAATCAGATGACAAGGGCAAGTTTCTGCGTGGTTCTCCCTCCCAACTGGCAAATGCAACCCCAGCCAGGCTCTTCTGCAGGCCAGACTGATTCGATACATGACGATACATGCAAAGCAAACACTGCAGTCACTACGGTCACCACACCTTCTGAGAGCATACGACATCTATGACAGCATAGCCAAAGATTTTCAACGATCGCCTCTCCCCGGCCTCCAATACTGGAGTCACTGGAGATGCTTCCGAAACAAACCTCGCAGCACGCATCAGCACGCAGCCCGTCACCCTTTGTATCTTATCAAAGAAGCAGCTTTGCAATACACTATACACACCGGGTGGTACACTACGGGGTGGATCTGAATTGCTTCAGTTATGGTGGAATCCTTTGATTGGCACGCGAATACTTCAAGCCTTATTGATTCCTGATATTCAACTTATCTTCAACATGATACTTATACAATCTTATACTGATGCTTATACTGATGCTTATTCAAATCTTATTCAAATCTTATTCCACAGTACGCTGAATTCATCTGAATTCACTCAATCTGTTCACTCAACGGTCAGGCCTGGAAATTGGCAGCGTAGCCTGCGACCCCTGCAATGTTTGCACAGCGTTGACGGCGTTGGCCCGAGAACTCGAGCAGAAGAGCGTTGACAACAATGCTAGTTGCAATAACTCGTTGGCTCTTTGACGACGAATTGGTTGACAACGCATCTGTTCGTGCTCAGCCAACTAGCTTCATCTACAGGCATTTTTTGCGGCAGTGTCCCAAAATTAAAATCATATGATCTCAAGTCTTCTTGCAAACATGTTCACTCTGATGATCCAACAAATACTCTGAAAGCAACGTGTGACAAAGACTTGTTTCAAATCGATGAGGTCTACACATGTCAACACATCTTTCACTGTGATCCACCAGTGTGCCTGCTGCGGCGAGATCCTGGACCACATCACTAGCAAGTGTAGTTTTGCTTCAAGGTTCAGACAATGCAACACACTGGGGATTATCAACTGGGGTTGAATGACTAGCAGCTTTCAAGCAAGCACGGTCTAAAGGCCATGACCTTGATTCATATCGTTAAGGTCACCTATACAATCTGTGTAGCGATACTTCCTCAACTACTCAGGGCAACCAAGACCTCCTACCACTCCAACAACCTTATAAAGCCTTGCTTTTTCATACAGAAGCCGTCGCAAAATAGAGATGCTGAGATGCTAGTAGCATCTAGTAGCCAGCTGCTAAGTATGATGGTCTTGGATGGTCTTGGCCACTGCTGCATGAGGCCATATCTAACCCTGAAATCCCGCACACGCGCTGCCGCAGAGAGGGTGACCTTAGCAACTTAGCGACCGCAGGAGACCCAAACTCTGGATTTGTTTTGGGGTTCTTTGATCTCTCTGGGCATTGAGTGCTCATCTCTGAAGGGCCGAAATGTTGAGACCCCACAGGTGCCACAGGGAACATGAATCTGCCAGTCACTTGCATGCTGCCAATTCAAAGTCATTGCTTTACTCAAATCATTTTATGTCACTTTTGTGGAAAGGCTGCCAGTCATTCCAAGAAAGGGCTTTGCCTGGACTTGCTGCACTTGGCCTCGTGCTGTTGCGGCTTGGCACCTTGGTTGGAGCAAAGCAAAATCTTAAGTACAGCTGCACCGCGCAACAGCATGGCTCGTCATGGCTCGTCATGGCTCATCATGGCTCTGTGGTTGCCCAACACTGTCGAACTACTGGTGTAAGTGCAACTTGGCAAGCCTGCAAGATCTGCAAGTAGTCAGCATGGCAACACTCATGGAAGACTAAATTCTGAGCAATGCGAAAGGATCCAATGGGCAAGCTACTGGAGAGCTTCTGGATCTGTTTCTCTTGTTCGTAGATCTTCTGCTGCATTTCACACAGCTGCTGGCCCGTACAAATCAGCCTTGGATGAACTGGTTCCGAGATATTTCGAGATGTTGCGTGCAAGGGAGCAACGGATGTAATGGTCGGATTGGTCCCAAGATGTGCCAAGCAAATCCAAGCAACTCATACTGCACCGCCTTTCGTTTCTTGAGTTCTTGGAGGAGCTCCTGCTGAGCTTTCGCCTCGGAAATGGCGATGGCCAACATCGCAGGGGTTGCAACAACTTGGGTGGAAACCTGTCGGAAATATTCACACACTTCTTTGGATGTGGAAGATTTGGAAGCCAATCACTTCTGACCCTTGTTCAAGAGGGAAACCCGACCAAGATCAATCAATGAAGGATAGAAACAGTGTATTGCATAGCATCTTGCACAGTATGGTGCATTTATTCTTAATTACAGAATAACACGATATAGATAGGATAGAGTAGGATAGGATAGGATTTGATAAGGATAATAAAATATAATATATATACATAAAATTATACATGCTAAAATAAGATAAGAGATGATAAGAGCAGATTAGATTAGATTGAATTTGGATTGGATTGGATTATATAGATTAGATTAGGTACTGTAGATAGATTGACAAAGATTGATTGATTGATTGATTGATTGCTTGCTTGCTTGCTTGCTTGCTTGCTTGCTTGCTTGCTTGCTTGCTTGCTTGCTTGCTTGCTTGCTTGGTTGGTTGGTTGGTTGGTTGGTTGGTTGGTTGGTTGGTTGGTTGGTTGGTTGGTTGGTTGGTTGGTTGGTTGGTTGGTTGGTTGGTTGGTTGGTTGGTTGGTTGGTTGGTTGGTTGGTTGGTTGGTTGGTTGATTGATTGATTGATTGATTGATTGAATAGAGAGAGGGAGAGAGGGAGAGAGATGATATAGTCTCAGTATGTCCAAGCAGTCTGAGGCCTCAGCCACATCAAACTCCTCACGCTCCTGGTGATAAGAAACTGACAGAAAAGTTACTGTACTCCAAGCCCCATTTGCCCATCGATTTGGCTCGCGCATGTAGCAACGCCACTAGCCTTCCTATACTTCCTTTGGATGTGTAGCTACTGTAACTGCGGTCAACATTAAATGGAAGCAAAGAAAAAACCGAAAAACAGGTGACACGGCTTTTCGAAGTTCCAGGCGTGGCGGCTCGTCCTTCTGCAATAGTTTGCTTTGAGCCTTCTCCAGCTCCAGCTCCTCACTGACCAAAGGTGTGGCAAAGTGTGGCAAAGTGCTCTTGACATCGGACGTATTTGAACGGCGAGCGCTGAAAGCAAAAACTTGGCAAACCTCATTTCAACGTATTTCAGCCGTATTATACATTTGTTTCCTCATGTCAATCCTCATACTTTGAGCCGAGTCGCCAAATACTTTACTCGAGCCTCAAGCTGGCAAATGCGAACCTGAGCGCACGCAAATCCAGAAGCTGGCATGTGGGTCCTTGCTTCCTCCTAGTTGCGCCTACCCACTGCTGAGGATACCTCAAATCTTCGCAATCTTCGATCCAATAGAAGATTGATTAAGAAAGTACTCAAACCCTACATGATTGAGCAGTTGGTTTTAAGAGCCACAAGGTGTAACAAGGAACAAACGTCAATGGGGGAGCCAGAAAGGTGACATCCTAGGCACGTTGACATGCATAGACTAATTAGTGAAGGTCGTGAATTTGGCACCGAACTTCGGCAGTTCAAACTCCCTTCGTTGAAAACCTCTTGAGCCCTGTTGACTTGCGGGATTTTTTTTGGCAAAGTCGTGCCAGAAATTGCTAGAATCTTTCTTGCTGCGCACCTGCTTCTTGTTCTCGCTAAAGCTCTGCGAACCAACCTGCGTAAGTCCAAATCCAAAGAATTGTCAAACAGCAGCAGTGGCGCGGGCAACTATTGGCTAGAGGAAAATCTATTTTCCCAATACTGCGTCGAATGAGAACACTACAGACTTCTACACTTCGCTTTTCATGACCATCCGATGCTGAACCAAATGCAACTTAGTACCCCAGTATGTCAGCGTTCTTCTTGCCATCGTCAACTGAGGCCCTGCTTATCGCCAAACCCTCTCCTTAGCGCCCTCTTCATCACAGCCGGATTCCACACTGCATGTAGACTCCTCCTGAGTAATTCGTCAAATGACTGGTGATTGACAATGTTTCACAAGCTTTCAGCATAGCATAGGACGGGGAAGTCGTCAGGGCTGACCAAACACATGACGTGAGTGCTCGTTGATCTTCCATCCGTATAAAGGCTTGGATTGGTTGTCCAGCAAGCCCCATCCTCACGGCCCAAAAAGAAGCGTAAGGGTCGGTTTGCAGAGAGAAACCCTGAGCGTCTCCAGCTCAAAAGGTTTTCGATGTTGTGTGCTTCGCTTGCCGGCTGAAGTCAGGGTAGAGAGGATGCAGTATGCATAAAGATATAAAGGATAATAAGATATTACATATATATATATATGTGTATATATATATATATGTATATATATATATGTATATATATATATATGTATATATATATATGTATATATATATATATACGTATACATATATATATATATATATGTATATATATATATGTATATATATATATATGTATACATATATATATATATGTGTGTGTGTGTGATAATCCCCCCCTTTTAAGGGAGGGGTGGGGGGTGTAAAAACTGAAATATTTCAATTTGGGGGGCGGGCAACCCCCCACCCCACCCTAGAAATATTTCTACCTGCATATGGTGGTACAATGCAATGGAAAATTTCAGCACTGTCACTGATGCGTCAGCAGGCACCAGTGGGTTGGTTGGAACATCCGCAGCAAAGTCTGAATGTGATCAGGCATGTGTACTTGTGAATTCCAAGATCCCATTCTGGGTTTTTTCCATATTCGTGAAACAAGGAAACGGTGAATTTTTTGTGGGGGAGGGTAGATGGAAAACCATTGTATTTTGCAACCCAGAAATTGCACCGCTGGCAGGTGGCGTTGCCCTACAATTGTTCATATTTTTTCTATAAGTGTGTATATGTAAACCTATGTAATGAAATAGTACTATATGTATATCTACATATGCATGTTGTAAATGAAAGGGTCTCCCATACCATATGTAGGCTCAAATGAGGCATCCGGAGGACCCCCCCCCCCACCCCTTTCGAAAGCCCAAAAAACACGCAAGGGGGGGTATATTTCACGTGGTCAGGTAAAATATTTCTCAGAAATGTCTTGCCTACTACCCCTAAAAATTCCAGGGTTAAAAGGGGGGGATATATGATATATATGCCCCTCTCTCTCTCCCTCTCGCTTTCACTCTCCCCCTCTCGCTCTCTCTCACCTCCAACTCCCTCTCCCTCTCCTCTCGCTCTCTTGCTCTCTGACTCTCTTGCTCTCTCGCTCTCTTGCTCTCTCGCTCTCTTGCTCTCTCGCGCTCTCTCTCTCTCTCTCTCTCTCTCTCGCTCTCTCTGTGTATCGCCTTCTATGCTAACTATGTGTGCATCAATTTATTTTCAAAGTTGTCCCATGTTGTGATGCCTTCACAGATCTGGGCATCCCCGCCGAATCCATGGTAGAGACAGTCAGTAGGTTGGATAGATACTTGCCGTGGGCCGAAAAACACTGCAAGGCAGCAGCCAATCGTCAGCTAACGTTAACAATCATCGAAAATCATTGGCACTGTCAAGTGCTCCTGGGACTGTTGTCCAGTCCATTTATTTAAAAGGCTGCTAAGGGACACTGCCAACCTGTGCTGCAATGGATCCAGGTGCCACAACTTGTTACACAATTAAGCTGTTCCACAGTATCATGTTCTATCATGATTGATTGAGTGATAGATAAACTGCAACCTGCCGGTGCAAGTTCTATCATGTTCTATCCACTATCATTATTGAGCCCCAGCTCAAGATGTGTCCAGCACGTGGTCGTTTTTTATTGGCCGAGACGGCACGGCTGCGGTGCCATTTTTTGATCCGCACGCAGAAATTTGAGCAGCTTGAGCGCACGCCCTCGCATGCCTCGAGCTGGAAGCAATTGATAACAATTGACATGGCCGAATCGGGCCGACTCAAGGCTTTAAAAGAGCCTTCCTCGCAAAATGTTTGGCTCAGCGGTTGAGCTAAGCATCCCACCTCTGCCACGAGGACATGTTCCGACAAAGAAATGAGCCCACAAACAGACAAATATTCAGGAGGAATGGGAGTGCTGCATCCGAAGAGGTGAAACGTGCTAAATGGCCCTGCGCTGCCCTGCTGCAGCCTACAATGTGGCTACAATAACAAGTTCAGGTGGGAGAAACCAAGTATCCAGTGATATGAATGATATTACTCGTAATTGCTGGATTGCAAGATAAGCATCATATTGCCTGTGAGTCACTGTGAGTTGGCACATTGATGTTGCGTTTCTCACCAGGCACCACTTGCCACTGCCTCTCCAATCCACCTCAGGGCCCTGCAGGCGCCGAAGGGACGAAGGGCTGTCGCGCAGACGCCATGGCAGTTGACTCAGCGTAGGGCTCCATGCCTGTGCTGAATTCGATGCGAGGGTCCTATGAAATTTCTGTGAATGCAGGGTGATGCGCATGTATACATAACATTATATAACATTATATAACATTGTATTAAATAACATAATATTGCATTACATTACATTACATTACATTGCATTACATTACATTACATTACATTACATTGCGTTGCATTATGTTGCGTTACATTACACATCGGAATATATGATATGTATGTATATATATATATATATGTGTGTATGTATGTGTGTGTGCAAGGCCCCAAGGAAACCCTACCATTTTCACAGTTTCACTGCTACCTACAATGTTTTTGGGTTTATTTTGCAATAATCTAAAATAATTCTAAGGTTTTGGACGCTGCGTTGATGAGGGGTTGGTTCTGATGCTAAGGGATCAGACCCGGGTAATTTTGATACCTCAATATTATTGTACAATATTGTACAATATTGTACATCTCTCCCTCCATCGCCTTCTTGAAGAGTTCAGCTAAGCTAAACGCGAGTGAAAAAAACCAACCGCTCCACCAGGGTAGACCGGAGTGTCAGCAGTCAAGGGTATCAACAAGCTGCTTCATTTCTCCCGCCCATGTGCCAAGTAGCCGGGACATCTCAAGAATTATTGTACATACATGATCATATAACATATATGTTATGTTTGACACAGTTTGTATATTTTGATGAGGCGGCAGTATGTTGCAGTTCTTTTTTGTCTACGCAGCTTCTATACTGCCGAAGGGCTGGCTCTTGAGGTGGAACGGCTACTGCCAGGCCTGTACCCATACTCCATGAGGCCTTGGCTGATCAAAAATGATCCAAAGGCCTGACAAGAAAATACAAGAAGTATGTTTCCTTCGCAACTCAAATCCTGCGTGGAAACATAAGGTCTACCTGATTCGCGGCAATGGGGTTGTAATGCCACATCTGTCACGATATTCGATATTCACACAAAAAAGAACCCAGAGTTGTAATCACCAAAGGTCGTCTGAAACCAAGTTTCGCAAAATCATCCGCTCTCTAGTCCCGGTAGTTGGCAAATTTCTGTCCCGTAGCTCCTCCCAAATAGGTCACTTCATGCACTACCTATGAGCGCGGAAACCACTGAAGACTCAAGGTCAAAAACTTGGGATCTTTCGAAATTGGCCCTCTGGAGCCTATCTGAAGCAAAAACTCATCAGTCCTTCCGAAGCGCTTCATCAGGTTGAGCCTCCAGAAATGAGATGTTGTCAAAATCTGCCGTTCGATCATAAAGAGCTTCAGAATAGTAGTGACCTGCAAAAAGAGGCTGAACACACAAATCGGCATCCTGCGAGACAAATAGACAGAAGATAACAGAAGTCATCATTGTACACAGTAGGGAGATGAGGCAGCATGCTGTATGTGAGAGGGGATGGGTATGGACCACAATGCAAACCAACCTGCCATGAAGACTTTCTTATGGTTGCGCGGAATGGGCCAGTACTTGATGAGAAAGAAAGAACAGTCAAAGAAATGAAAAAAAAGAAAAAACGTAAAGAAACACACATTGATATACCATGACATACAATGATGATAGATTTCATGCATGAGAAGCGCAGCCAAAACCATGATGACAACAGGAAGAGCTGCTGACTGTTTGCATTTTGAAGGCTACATTTGGCACGAACTAACTGCCTCTTTTCCGAGAGGGACAGGCTGCTTTGCTACACAAGTGCCGGCAAAGGAAAGGAAGGGCTGCATCCTGCCCATGAACATCAGAGTCACTGTTCCGTTTCACTCCTTCAACCCGCTCCAACGATTCTTTGTTGGGCCAAGGCACGATATCTCAAGACATACTGCGCAAGGATGTTCACACCGACCTATCGGTTCAAGGGCAAAGTCTCAAAAACTTTCAAGTAGGTCCTTATCTACGGGGCCACATCGCTGATTAGTGGGTCCCAGCAACGTGCCGTTTCAGGAGGAGGAACCTCCACCCCATCACCCCCATGTTCATCGATGCATCGATGTTCTACAGCTGGTGTTGCAGTGCCTGTGAAGCGACCGTTCTTTTTTCAGCCACCATCATGGTCTAGTTGCCTTCTGTTTAACATCTGTTCAGCAATGTTCAACATTGCTAGAATCACTTCCTCGTCCTTCCGCACGGTCCGTGTCTGCATTACAACTCTCTCCGCCCCCAGGTCTTGACAAGTCACAGTGGCCAATGCAAGCAGGGTTAAGCTGGTAGTCAGCCTGTGTGGGGTGGGCTGGTGGGCCGGCCTGCCAGGTTCGCCCTGGCCTGCATCCCATTTCAAATTACATCACCTCATACCTCTTTATCATCCCCAAGCAGCATCAACATGTGACACAACAAATTGATTAATCCTTCAGTCGTTGATATTCATTGATACTCATTTATGTTCATGGGTATTCATATGTATTAATCATGAATAATTAATTATATAATTGTTAATTGATATTCGTTGATGTTACTAACACAGTCTCTCGAACCATGAGGATGCCGTTTTTCTGCCGTGGTACTGAAGCAACAGCTGTGTAAAGTCAAACACTGCCAGCTGTCCAGATGGCCGCACTTCGAACAAAACGCCTCGCTGACTGCATTTGCCATGAAAGCTCTCATCCATAACTCTTGAAGAGCGAATGCTATGCATGATACCGATGTCAACCCGTGCTTGCCCGAAACAACAAATGAAATGGGCGGGAAAGGCCTGTCGCACAATGCTATGATCATGGTCTTAGAGTGTGTGTGTGTGTGTGTGTGTGTGTTTGTGTGTGTGTCACACAGTTCTGTTGACGCTATTTAGGATCCTTTCTTGTCGTCTGGAGGGAAGTACTGCGCCTGCATCTACATTTATGCAGCCAGGGTTGCCGTGAATATCTTTCTTCAACCTCTTGCTGCCATTCAGCGACCTTGTCGCATATGCCACTTGTGGCAAGGGGGCCCTTTCGCATCGAAATCTAGTCATAGTCCAAAGTCATCAGTTCGAATTACGATGTGCTTCGGGCAGCCAAGAATCCACCACATTAGCACATGCGGGCATGCATCTCACGTGCATACATGTGCCAGCGCACAGACACACACACACACACGCACACACACAAGAAATTAAAGGACCGGATAACCCCACAAGTCAACTCCTTCCAAGAAGCACCAAACAGATGTGAAAATGAGATGGTAAAGGCAGGAAAGAGAGAGGAC
>BGPT01001327.1:6835-27509 GCA_003297045.1 Symbiodinium sp. clade C Y103
ACAAAGATCATGTGGCAAGCGCTAGTCTCTTAATTGGTTTGACACCCCGTCATGATACAGTAGTATGTATATGGGGGTCTCCCCTACATCCCATTCGCAATTACATATCTATAAGTCCATAAACAAGTTTGTATTCTTAAACCAGATGCAGATCAGAAATATCTTCAAACATGAAACGATTCGCAAAATGATGCGAACGCTGCTTGCTTACACTCAACACTATATAATGATCTACTCAGTACCGTTTCAATTCCGCTCGGAGTGAAAAAGTCGGCTGAGGTCAGACTATATATGTTAGCAAAGGCCAACAACTCTACCGTGCAGCCATGGCACTTGGAATCAAAGCGAACCTTTGCAATGCCTTCGAAGGCTTTGTTCAAGTGAGGTTGCACCAGAGTTGGATCCTTCAACGAATCTCAAGCTGCACCTTTCTGCCTAAAACATGGGCAGTTGCCCTCTGATCACAGCCTTCCACTCCACAACACTAGCCAGAACATGCTGAGGCCAAACAACACTTTCCTGATCCTGATGCAATCAACTATCCAGATAAGATGTCCTTGGTCTCTGCCAAAATGGACAGCAAGTCGGCATCGTTCAAGAAGAAGAACCGCGGAAAATACAACCTACAATTGGATGCCATGTTCAATTCAAACAATGAGAGATGTCGTTGAAACCCATGCGGTTGAAGTCGTGCAAGAGTCTTACCGTCTTGCAACATGGTTTGCTGCATCTTGCTGGAAATGTCTTGAGAGTTGCCAAACTGTTTGCCTCTTTGTCTCGAGGTAGTCTTTGAGTCCCTTCTGGACTTTCTCGATGGTCACGTTGGCCTGTCAGCATCAGAAATCCATGAGTTTCCCGATTCTCCCCGGGCTACCCAACACTGGCACAATATTACACATGGCATTGGCGAAATGTCGAGGATAAAAATATATAAAGCATATTATGTCTGTCCGACTAAACTATGTCATCATCAGTATGTGGCACTCCAGGCTCTAATGGGCCTCTGTCATATCTTCCACGATGTTCTCGATCTTCGAGATGGCAATGCAATTCCTTTGCAGCTCTTCAAGGGTAACTTCTCGGCAGGATAGAATTGGAATCAAGCAATATTGTACCGCACTGAAACTTGGCAGTTCTTGACTGGCTATGACTGATTCACTTCCCAGGCGCTCTGCGTTTTAGCTATGTAAAGAAAAAAGCGTGGAGGCACCTTCGGAGAACAGCCTGTCTAGGTTGTCCAGCCCCTTCAACCAGACAGCGCTGTGTGCATCAAAGATTCTTGTTGGAGTCCACCTGTGCCATGCGCATGCGGAAGTTGCTGTCGATGCGCGCGAAGGACTCAGACTCCTGGGAATCAAAAGACAGCCGTTCGCAATGAATTCGATTCAGGTGAATTCGCAATGAATGCTCGCAATCTCAATGGAATGAGACAAAGCCGAGCCAGGTCTGTGACTGCAGTCCAGTCCTGAGGCAGCTGACGCTTGATATCATCTGAGGCAAAGATAGGCTCCAAGGCCATCCAAGACCTGTTTGCAGAGCAAGTCCACAGTGGTCCTGATTAGACCTAGGGTCCCACCCAACCTTGCACTTGGAGCATCTGCTAGATATTGTCAGTTCTTCTTTCGACAAGCACTGAACCAATATGGCAATATGACCTCACTTTTTAGGAGCCGAGACCTCTGAGCGTAAGATGTTCGGGTACTTCAATGCTCTTCCCCATGTTCAAACGAGCCATTGAAGACAAGAGTTCATACTCAGTGCTCCCCAGGATCTCTGAAAACTGTCTGCCCTCAATGCTGGAGAGGCTATCAATCTGAAGATGTTGCTGTTGTTAATCATGTCAAATCATGTCGAATCTGTCTATCTGGTAATGACTGGCCTTTGCAAAGCGATCACCTGGTCAATGAAGTCTTGGATGTACATCAGCGTAGCCTCCCATGCATGCACCTCCGCCTCAAAGGGTTTGCAAAAGGGACCTCGCAAGCCGCAAGCATTGCAGAAGACCAAGGCTTGAAGCATTCAAAGGTCAACCCTCCAGGCCACTTTGAGGAAATGAACCCATTGTATCCTATTGTATACTGTGTATATATATATATATATATACTGCGTACAGTATTATTTGCATGATCTTGCATGATCTTGCATGTATTTGTAGAATGGCATGTTAATTGAGAATCAATACTACTAGCTGGATCTACCAGCATCTTGATCATCTTGATGATTTTCCCGGCTGCAAATGGCTAGCCAAAGATCTTCAAACCGCTTCACGCTGAGGTCGTGGCTGGATCGGATCGCCTGAGTCTTGGAGATGTGATCATCTAGGACTGTCTGGATCTCATCAATGCCTCGCAGCAACGGCACGCCGTTGCGCTCCGCCGTCAAGAACTCCAAGGGTTCCCAGTCAACCTGCCAAAACGCAGCGGTGCTGGCGGCGCTGGCGTGAAAATCTATGCATTGAATGCGATGGAATGACTTCAACCCTGGATGAGACCAACTAAACCTGGAATCATCAAAGAGAGTAAGTACAGTATGACATTCTTACGATGTGTTACAACGATGATTTTGAAGATATTATTGTGTGCTGCATTGTGGAGTACAGCATCATGTCACATGTCATACGATGTGATGATCGATATGGAACTTGGGCCCTGCTTTCTAGTTGTATGACGTTGTATGACTGGCATTTCCAGGTTCACAACATATTTTCCTCGCCAGTTCACCACCCCGCCTTCATATTGCCCATGGCTTTCTTCAAGCCATGTTGCTTGGCTGCTGCAGTTGACAACTCCTCGAAATCCTGGGTAAATTCATTGATGTTATGGTCCAACATCATCTGCAGGGTGACTTTCTTGTAGTCATTGCCGTACAGCGCAGGCTTTGGAGCAGCATCACCCATTCGATCAAACATCTCTTTCCAATGTCGGTCGAGGACTGACTCCTTGGCACGGGCTTTGGTCCAATGTACCACCTTTGGACCTGTGCTTTGGAAGAACCTGCAATATGCCACCAGCTAAAAGCCTGACCTGGTAAGAATGTTTTTGTCATGTTTTATGTTTTGTCATCTTATATCTGGAAGGCGACATTATTCATCCTGCTCTAGGGAAAATGCATGAGATCGCTTGAGTCACGTGGAATCAAGGAGCATTGGCAAAGCACTTCAGGAAGGGGAAAAGACCTTTGAACGTCTCAATTCCTTGGCGTAGCTCCTTTGCAATCTTCTGAGCCGGCCTGGCAAGGACTTCTACGTAGCTGTTGAACAAAAAACAACAAAGTTCACAGAATAGAAGAATGTAAAGACATACTGTACAAGGTTGCCCTTGCGATTCATGTGTGTGGCTGCGGAATCTTGACAATCTTGGCCTCATGTTGTCGTTGTCAAAGTCCTTGATCATCTTGTAAACCAACCTGGAAGAGTGGGTGAATGCCACTGCATCTACAAGGCAGGAGACATCTTTGAATGGTCGGGCGGTGTTTGGCAGCGTCTAGTGAGTCTAGTGTCAGTACTTCGGGGAGCTCGTTGAGCATTTTGAAGTATGTTGAAGCAAGTCACTTGTACCAGGCATCAATGGTGTTTTCAATCACCGTGGAATTGTGCGTCGCGATCGGCTCGTTGGTCCACTTCTTCTCAGAGCGCTGGAACTCAATGACAGTGCTCCTTGCAGAGGTCAAGGACTCCAAGAGGTGGCACTTTGACCGCTGTCAAACAAACAGACATGCCCACATGCTTGGACACTTGAATACGTTAATTAGACATTAATTAGACATGCACACGGCAAATCAATATGTTTGAGCAAGCTGCCACAGCAAGTAGTATGGGTTGAAGTCATCAATCATGCCATCCAGCTCGTAGTAGTCCTTGGATTTCAGCTCTTGAACCACTTTTGTTTCAGTCTCTGACTTTCTACAAACACTCCGTGTAAATGCTGTCCAAGCCGGTTGCACTGTGGTGAAATCTGGTGAAAACCAAATTGTGTTTAATGAATGATGTTGTTTTCAGTGATGCGATGCTATGGCCATGTCGTGCCATGGCAAGGATCCGTTACTTCCAGCCCCAAGAGCTGCTCGCGCTCCACGTAGGACTTGGTTCGCTTCACTGCCTGATGTTCGAAGCGGGAGCCCTCAGCATCTGCCACAAAGCTTGAATCATTTTGTCAAAATGTAACAAAGTTCAAGTATTGTTCAAGATTGTTCAGGTCTTAAAATGTTTTAAATCTAACCAGGCTAAACCTTTCAAAAAATGACAGCCACCTAAGCCCCTTTTTGATGTGGTTGCATCTTCGGGTCTCTGCTGGTGAGGCTCTATCTACATTGCGCTGTGATTCCATAAACTGGGCCGGTGTGGCGGTGGATACAATTTACTTGAGAACGGAATACTTCACATTCTTGTCACCCTCGTTTCACATTCGTGTCACATTCTTCATAGATCTTCCTTGCCAAAGACCATGCGGTGTGCACCTCGTCCAGGTCTGCCTTGAGCTTGTACACTTCTGTCTCGTAGTGTGACAGACCCTTCTTGTAGTCCTGTGACAGTGTCACTGAGAGTGGCAGAGAGTGGCGGCGTTATTGAAAAACAGAACTGGAGATATCCGGGGTTCAGCTCCTTGAAGTCATTCCGGATCCTCTGCAAGCTCTCCCACCACCTTCGATGGCATGAATGCCGATGCGCTTTAGACTTCATGAGTTTTCATGGTTAAAGGAGGCCAAACCCTGTCACAAACAACCGGTTTCGCTAGCAAGGGACTTTCGGGAGTCGTCATTGAATTCCATCTGCTCTCCCTCCAGGACGGCAATCTCTGTGATATTCCTGTCATTTCGCCATTTCGCAGGAGCACAGGAAGTTTCTACCAAATGCAGCTTCAGCCAGTGCGTGCGAACCCCCAAGAGAGTTCTTGAATATGCTTGACACATCTTGACACGTATCTTAAGCTCTTGGTGCTTTGTGCTTTGCCAGTTTACCTCTGATGAAGTGGTCACCCAAAAGCAACAGATGTGGCATCATGGCAGCAGTCGCCTGTTCACCAAGAAGTGCCAGAGACGGACTCCATGATCATCGGAGCAGGTCACGAACGCTTGCCTCACACAGAGATTTTGCTTATCACTGGGGCCAAGCATCTCATTCACAGCGGCTAGAGAGGTTTTGAAATTATCACAGAACTGTTCTCTGGATAAGGAGATCGCAGGAGTTTCCAGTGAGATCAGAAGATTGCAACTGGAAAAAGAGCTGATGAAGGCAGGATGTTAGTTGATTGACATGATTCACGTGAGTGTGATGGGTTGATAAGTTAGGTGTCTGTGATAACCACGAGGAAAACTAACTGTTCTCGGCTGTACTGTGCGCTCTAACTCTTGCACCCCCAAAGTTTCGCACAGAAAAACATGTATGTACCCCTGCTGAGCAGGCCCTACAGGTTTCTGGTAGTGTTCTGTTGGCTGCTGTCACCAAGGTGCGAATATGGTGCCCAAGCTGCGAAGCGCACACTGGCTTGATGTCCCTGCAAGCTGCTGAACATGGTGCATGGGGCGGACTGAGAAGACTGTGCCAAAAGAGGGAAGTTTTAAAAAAAATAGATCGTTTCGAATTGTTTCGACTTTGTGATCTATGTTATTATGTATTATATAATTATATGTGGTTTGTTGAGTTCCAAAGCTGTATCTGAAGGCGTTTGGATGCTGTATCATCTTGTATCATTCTGTAGCTTGAGCTTGTTGAATTGGTGCCCCTGGTGACATCCTGGTGACATCCGACAAACTCCACCGGTTCCACCGGGCTCCACCTGCAGCGGCTCTGCGCGGCGCTGTCCACTGACAGCTGAGAAGAGACCAACGTAGATATCTTCGGATGAAGCCCTCAAACGCAGGATCATGAGGATCTTGCAGAAGACATCAGGTTGCAGAAAAGTGGCTTTTATGAATAATTTTATGAATATTGATGTTCCATTGATGTTCCCTGGCATTGTCCAGCTATTGGCAAGAAAGCCCCTTGGCAGTAAAACTGCACGGGTCGCCCGTTGAAATTGTACAGTATTCTGGAGTTTTTAAGGAATCTCACATAACCCATCATGGAACCTATGTGAATACCGTACATGATCGTACATGCTTTGAAAGGGGCATCTGATGTCGTCTGTTCATTAGTGGTCAGCTCTTGAAGGGATTGACATCCTGTGCTGACGAGTGACACCAATGAGGTTGCATCAGGTGACCAGGCCACAAAGCCGGACAAGCATTGGATGGGATCGATGACCTCCAAGGCATTCCATGGATTCTATGGCTGCCTAGCAACACATGTAACACGGGTTTAACACATGTAACACTGCGGCTGGAAATTTGGCTGCAACATCTAGGCATTTTAACTCGTCATGAGGAATCATCGGACCATGCAAGGTGAATTCTTTTGCAAACACGGACTAGTGCACTACAGCATCCACCTGCCTGCATCAGGTCAGCATGGAACTCCCCTCAGTATCAGATGCTTTGACATCTGTAGCTTTTGTGTGTAAGGTTCTCTGAATACATGAAAATCTAGGAATCCAAGTGGCCAGATTCCAAATCCCAAATTCTGATCGTTGCATCCTCAGAACGTGCACTAAGCTTGCACCCTCAGAGTTTCTGTACTCTTGCTCTGTCAGTCAACAAAGTACAGTTTGTGTTCCACACTGGCCTTACGGGAACGAAAGAACCAAACAACAAAATTGATTATGAAACCATGCCAAACGCGCCAAAATCAGCAATGCAATGAAGTCTTCCCAACAATATGACGACACAAAGACAGAAGTGACATGAGGGACGGAACCTATTGGACTTGACAGAATAAATTGGACTTTGACCCGATCAAAGCAGGGCCAGTGAGGTCGCGACCGTACTGCAAGTTGCAACGCCTAGAGGCTGAAAGGTGAGAGATCTAAATGGAGCTGCGAACAGAAGTATACACGGTATACACAGTATACACCCAAAACAAGACCAAGACTCTTGAGCTAACTGAAGGTCTATGTAACGCATCTTAGCATATATTGACACATCTTTCAATGTCCCAAAACTATCCAAAATGCAGCTTAGCAACGATTCTCATCTTTTGGTGAGAACGACAAGCAGACCTCGGCTCCGCAGTGAACCAAATCAAGGGTCATCATTTGGCTGAACTTCTGTACAGTACATTACGAGGATTTGGGGCGACGGTCTGCATGTTGAAAAATCAAGAGGGAAGAGCAACATGAAGCAGATCAGCATAAACACAGGACTCAACCCATGATGCTGTCATTGTTTTGCTTCAAAACGGACACTCCAGCGAAAGGTCATGTCAATGCAATGTATGATCATTGATCATGTATTACGTAAGTATTACGTATATAGAATGATATATATAATAATTATATATATATATATATAGTACATATGTATTTTACGTATGTATTTTATGTATGATGATTTCATGCTCTTTGTGGCCAGGTGATCCTCCAACTCTGCCCAGGAACCACTGGAGCTTTGTGGCCAGCCAGGAGGATTACATCACCCTAAGGTCGAATGGAAGCGGATCAGAAATGTGGAGTGAAAACGAAGGGATGATCTTTTCGGAAAAAAAAAAAAAAAAAAAAACATTTTCAGCAGCATTCACCGGTGCTGAGGTATTTCACTTCGTGGTGTGAGTATATATCATCATAATTCATCATATATCTATGTTTATCATTGTTTATCTATTATGTTTTCGACCATTTTCCTTTTGGAAATCCTCAAATTGGTCCTTTCAAGGATGCAGTTTCCAAATTTTCCAACAGACTGGCCGTGACTGGCCTTCTCATACTCATCCGCAGGCTCTGGGTTTTCCTCAGTCCATCCTTCCTCAGGTGGCTCAGGCTTGGGGAGCAACTTGTCTGGGCCACGCAAATCATCCTTCTCCACGGTATTGTAAACGCCTCAGTTGCAGAGTCCATCCTTACACATCCTGACACAACTGCAACAAGGCCAACAAGGCATCCGGCATTCAACAGCGATTGGCAAAAACTGCATCAGCCGATTATGTAGCTAGAAAGTGCAACGACCTTGAACAACGCGAGCTTGCGAACAAATTGCGCATGTGCTTCTCATTGCTGCCAATCAACAGCCTGCTTCAAGGAATTTAATGCACAGTGTTCCAGATCCAAATCAGTTGGCCCAGTTGGCCAAAGCATGCGTCACTGTTGCAGGCGCCATGCTTCCTTTCCTGCCTGGTTCCATCACCATTGAATCCAGCAGCATGGATTGGTATGCGAGTCTCACCATGGTCCTCCCAGCTCAATGGTTCTTTAACTGTTCAAATCATTTCAGATCTAGCAGCGGGAGAAAAGTCCACGAGGGCAGTCATGTGAACAGTTGAAGCAAATTCAAAGGACTACATACCCGTATCTATATGCATAGAACATAACAGAACTATCGAGTTTTGGCAAACTTCCACGAACAGCAGGTACTGTAAGGAAGGAGTACCAACTAGTTCGTCTCAGCAAAGTTGAAGTCCTTCTAACGATTCTAACCGCAGAGTCCTTGGTCGTCTGTGTAATGGCTTTGGTCATCAATTCTTCGCCAGTGACCATATCCCACAGCTTGAGCACACCGTCCTCTGCAACGCACAAGCAGCCAAGTCTTTCAACGCTAAGTCCTAAAATCTTTAAACACTCAGAAATAAAAATGTCCAAAAAGCGAAAAAGCCCAGGATGTCATGTGCGCTGCCTCGCTGCCGGTAGCAATGTACTTTCCATCTCTACTGAATGCAATGATCTTCACCGGGCCTGTGCAGGAGCGTGAGCACACACCAAAACATGGCATTAAAGCATATATTGCGTTTGTTTCGCAGGCAGAGCTGTATCAGTGCACCTCTCTGTTTATTTGCTTAGTGGGAGTCTGTTTCTTCTAGAAAATTGCGTATTCGCACATACTTATCAATATTTATACCAATACAGCATGGAATGGAAGGAATGGAAACCAAATCCTCTGCCTTCGTGAGGTCCAAGCTTCTTCACCGGAGGTGGTGGCTCTTCTCCCTCCTCACCTTCTGGTGCGGCCTCCTGCGCAAGGGGCAGACTCTCAATTCTTTCTTAGCCTGGGCTCGGCCACTCTGCGCAAGGCTTCATGTTTCATCGCTGGGTGCACCTCCTCGCCATTGTCTTGTGGCACATGCTTCAGGACTCTGATCTCCTTCTTCGTTGCAAAGTCGATGATTTTGATTGCCTGAGATCACGACTTGGACATGAAATGTGCATCTGGTATCAGTAGGAAGTATGCACCAAAGACATGTCCTGGTATGTGCTCGCATAGTGTGACAAGCCGGTCAAACGAACAGGCGTTGCAAAAGACACAGGGAAAGATATGCTGCGAACACGTGCGGAAGTGTTCTTTCAATTTCTCTTGACTTAACAAGAGATTCGTCTCTGTGGAAAGCATTGGAAAGCAAGGATCACATTTGAGACCAAGCAGCTCGGTCTTCATCATTCATGGCCAAGGCCTTAGAGAGGCGAACCCAGAGAGCTCAGGCTGTCCAGCATCAACTTTTACATAAATGAAATCTATGCTGTATCACAGTTTTGTGTAGATAATGTAATACTAGTATGATAAATAGAATAGTAAGATTGTAGTGAGAAATGTATAAATGCGTGGATTTGATATCTTATGTAATCTGATGAAACTTTGCAATATCCAAGGCACAATCTTGTCCTTGGATCCAGCCGCAGTTGTGATCCGGCCACCAACATCGGCACTGTCCAAGTAACGTCCTGCAATGATGATTGCATATGATTGCAAAAGAACATGAAAAATCCATAGTGTGTATATTGTGTATATAGAATATTTAAATGAATTCAGATGTAAAGTATACAGAAAGCCTGTTCGCATCCTGCAATCAGTGCTTCAAAGAGTGGAACTGTTGATGAGCTGACAAGGCTTTGCGTTTTTGCAACGCACAGAAATCTCCTGTTGGTGGATCCCAGAAGTGGATCTGCAATCAGCTTTGGTCACAGGTGCTCACAATCACAAGATCGACTGCACACATTGATGCTGATGATTCACTGATGATGCTGTAAGCAGAAAAGCGAAGAACTTGAGACTTTCAAACCCCAGCCTTGCCAGCACCCCCGACAGATGCAATTCGGGAATCGTCTTGGGACCACAGGACTGTGTGAACTGCCTGGTGCCAATGTGCTAGGAACATGGGGCTCAGTTTTGCTGTTTAAACCAAGATGCTCACGGCTGGAAACCGAGTAAATCAACAATGCGCATATCTTGAACCTTGTCATGCTTCAACAGCGGCTCTCCTTTTGGCTGTGCCTTGGAAAAACATTGAGGATGGAAAGGCATACGAAACGCATTCTCGAACCCGCAAATGGACAAAATATTATGCATGTCTTGAGAGCAAAAGAAGATTTAGCATACGCTGCCAAGCAATCATTGAACTGAAACTCTTCCTCTGCAAACACTCAGCAGCTTGCACAGGAAGGCAGAGCGTAGTAGCCTTCACAAGCAATGACGGCAGCCATGAAAACCAAGAACTGGAGCCCCGTCTGCTGTTTTTTTACCCGGCCATTGTGCTCTTGAGGTCTCTTGTCGAACCATTTTGAGGAGCTGTGCAGTAAAGAAATCAAGATTGCTTCCAAGTCACACGTAGCAGTGGGTGGCACCAGAATCTTGCCAGCACCCTAGCAATGTCACGATCATGAAGCAAGAGCACAGAAACTCGCCTTGTCTTACTAAATAACATCAAATATGTTTTTCTTTTCGGCCAGAGCCGGAAATTTGTCAGGATATGATGCAAACAACACCTGCTCATCTCCTTACAGTTTTTCACATTGCTTGCATCCCTCTCCGAATGTGCTACAATACGGATCAATACGACTGACTACATTCTGTAGAAACTATCACAAATAAAATCAAATAAATAGCATTAGTGACGCTTCACTCTACATGCACCTCGGGTACCTCTTCTCCTTCATCAATTTTTGGCATCGTTTCAGGTCCACGGTAGAAGAGCTTCAGACCTCATTTCAATCTGATACCAAGGAGAGTTTTCAAATTTGACTTTCAAGTCTCAAGTCTTTCAAAGATCACAGAGACTAAAGGGATCAAAACGGCTGATGTGAATTGATTCCCACGTTCTCTTCGTGTGTATTAGAACGGTTCTGATTCGAAGTAGGTGCTTGTGCATTTTGAGAATCATTGGCACCAGATCCTCTTTGACTTGACAAATGTTCTGAAAAAGCACAAGAAGGCGAATAATGGAAACACCCTGCAGATAGAGTGCATGAAATAGATAGGAAATAGACAGCACCAATGGTTCATTCGAAACGAGGCGAGACATGGAAGAGCGCAAAGCAGTCGCAAAGCGCGAGGATGCAAGACAACTCTGAAAAATATTGAAAAATTATAAGCCTTATTTTGTTCCTGCTACACAACTACACTTGCTAAGTCAGTGACCGTGCTTGTCCTCACCGTGGCAGAAGTAGTCCACGCGAATGAGATGCTGACCTCACATCGCAATCATACTGATTGGAAAACTGAGCCGAAAGCTATATAACATCATAATTATAATAATACATTGTACTCGCAGCATATTGTGGCAATGAATGTCATCAGTCATTAGGCCTTTCTTCAGCTCGATGTCAACAGGCTTGTCCTCTACCGACAGCTGCTTGTCATCGATGTAAAGGATACCCCTTGCACCTTGGTTGAGAAGGCCAGTGTCAGAGATGTTCATGTCAATTGGAAGACCAAACAGCAACGTCAATCCGCGAATTGAATCTTTGGAACCATTCTCTTTGGACCTGACAGAGACTGTGCATGACCATCCGAATCTGAATCCAAGCGACCTGATTCCATCATGAATTGGTACTTCGCTTTCTTCTGATCTCCGCAAGTCACGTTGACGTACCTGCCACCCAGAGTCGCTATTCGCACAGCTGGCTGCTACGAAAGTGAATCCTAAATCCTGAAACCGTGAACGTCATCCTGCGAAAGCCCTTGTTTTACACAGCGCACGTCGTGAATCTTGCTGCAAAAGCTCCCCCATAACGGGCTGGCAGCCCTTGCCACGGCTGTTCGGTCTGCCAGGGCCGCGCGAAATCACGTTCAACTGAGTTCGGATGCAGTGGCCGCATGAAGCAACTCATACAAGTATCTAGATGTCTCTAGCTCTGCGCAAATTCTGTATCTCATCACGCAAGCCTCTTCAAAGTCGAGCTGTTTCTCAGTACGGACAATGTCTGGATCCACTCCCTCGGGAATGACGCTATCCTCGTAGTCCTCCGGGGTGTCAGCTGTTGAAAAATGCACAGAAAGGAATTGAGTACTCTGCACTCGCGTCATCTCGCATCTCATTTGCAATCAAATCAGCATTACGGCGGCCGCTCCATGGGGAAGTACTCGGCAATGAAGCCAGGTTTCGGCACCACCTGGACCCCAAGCCAGCTCATGCATAATGACTCAATGACCAACGTCAGTATATTGCTAGTATCATAAGCATTCACAAACAATCAATGACATAGGTACGAATCAATGCGGTATGATCTGCGAAAGTCATCAAACCGCTGCGCGCCAGCCTGGCACGATGCCAAATCCTTAGCTAGCAAGAGTTTTGCTCTGCCACTGCCATGCTCATTTCGCAACCAAAAGTTTGTTGGTCCTATCCTCCATCCTTTCAAATTGAGTTCTGTTCCTGCTAGGTTTTTCTTGAAGGAGTTCCTCCTTCTAGCTGGAGTCAAGCAGATATTTCCTTCGAGCCTTGAAGATCTTGTAGTCAGCTGAGGCTCGTGTTGCAAGACTGCAACTGGCATCACCATCCATTCTTCGCCGCCGGTGTCTGGGCCCAGGTAGGAGAGCTGAATGAACTTAGAAGGCTCGTTCGCAAAGAAGTCCACGGTGATGCGGTTGGGGCCTTGACGAATCCAAGCGAAGGATTCTCGTGAGCGAATGACATTGATCAAACATCGCCAGGCCTCCCAGAAGATTTCCTTCCCATTCCTTGGAGCCTTCAGAAGAAAGATCCACAACAATCTTGTCGTTCAACCTCGCGGTCAGAGAGGCAAAGCAGCAGTGCATGGTTCTTATAGATTTCTTAGAGTGCCTTGGCTCTTGGGTCCTAGCGACAGGTTTGAAGCGATGCTTGGTATTGGAAAATGTGTGCAGTAAATGTCCAGCCTCAGAATTGCACTGGTGGCTGCTTCCATCTTGATTTTGTAGTTGCCCATCTTTGTGATCTCAACAATGCCCTTCCACCTCAAAAGTCCCGGCGATCCATGTCTAAAGATTGAAACACTGCAGAAGCAGTACAAGAAGTACTAATTGTGACAAAGAAAACTCAGCTTGCCATCCTGTCTTGGCATTGTCGTCTACCGTATCGTAGTCTTGCTTAGTCTTCTTTCACAATGCTGGTGGAAGAATCTTACCCCAGCCTCGCAGCAAAGTTGCTGCCGAAGTTGGAAGGCAAACCTGTCCATGGCCTCACAAGTTTTGTTGGAATCCTACTTAGTACAGCAACCGTTCAAGTGGAGTGGACATGCCTAAAAAGCAGTCTACAGATCCCCTTGAGAGACCAACCCTCTGAAAGTAATTGCATTCAGCAAGATGCCAAGATGTACGAGCTCTCACATATACCCCCCATACATCTTCCCCATTCCCCACGAAGGATCGTGTCTCAAAGACGTCGTATGCCGACGGGGAGAGGCGGTGAAAGATCCGCGTCGTGCCGGAACTTTGGTACAGAGTTGCCATGGGTTGCCATGAGTTGCCATGAGTTGCCTATTGCAAAAATCTGCAAAAATCGATTGCAAGTTGATCCAGTTGATCCAAGTTGCATTTCTGACTTCACCCAGTCAATCTGCTGCTCTGATCGGCTCAGGTCTGGCTTGCGTCCAAGCAGTGGCGGAGGCTTCTTGAAGCCTGCAAGGCCTTCAGGATACTCAAAGTACTCAACATACAGGCAATCGTCCAAGGAATCCTTCAGGACGGCTCGTTGTGGTCCATTGAGTGCTCGCAGGGTGGTCAGAGAAATTCTCTCCATCTCAATGGAAGAGGTCGATCCAGATAAATTGATCTTCACAATGTTGCGGCCTCCACCCTTGGGCTCTGTAACGTTCCAAGTGCCTGCGGCCGCCAAGCCTTCGCTCTTCAACGTCAACATACCATCGGATTTCAGGGTCAGCTCATCTTCCGTCAATTTTCCCTGTGGCTTCCACTGCCACACTGCAACAAATTCATCAATCATATCCTGGGAGGCTTCAAAAATGCGTAAATCAAAGTCACGTGCTGTTCCCAAGAAACCATGGCAGCTTCTCAACCGCAAAACAAAAAAAACTAAACTGTCTTGCGCTCTATAGCTGCTGTGTGTCTGACTTGTCTTTTGGCCTCACCAAATTGTTGGGCACCTTCCGATCGTTGCCTCCGTGCATATAGGATACGTCATATGCTCCGTTGCCCCTGTTGACTCGGGTGATACTTCCAGTCACCCAGCGGCCCCCACCGCGATAGTTGACCTTGGACGGAGAAAGCAGGTCACGACGAGTGTGGAAGAAAAATAGTTTTGAATTGTTTTGAGCTACCTAAGCTATGTGTATTAGTAAAGTAAGTGTTTCTGCAAAATGGAGAAAAAAATGTCTGAAAGATATTGAAAGATGCCATGGGGAGAAAGTCAAGCTGCCATGACTGTGTCACCCTCTTTGAGTTCCTTCATGCCCCAGCGCATATCCCAGAACTCTGGATTGAACTCGAATCTCTTTTGGGACTGGAGCATCTGCTGGAAGCCACCTGGTCTGCAGCTATCTGGGTGTGTCATGAAATCCCATCATCCGTGCGATTGGGAGCTGATTGTTTGAAACTCTTGAGATACCAGGTGAAGAATCATGAACTATCAGGAAGAATGAACTATCCTGCCTAGCTCGTTGACCTTCTTCTTGCCAACTTCATCTTGAGAGATATTCACAATCGCACAGCAAGCGTCGCCCTGCAAGTCAAGTCGTCTGTGCTTGCAATTCACGGCCAAAGCTGCAGGCCAAACCGTTATGCCTTGGAAAGACCTATGGTTTTTTGTACATTGTCAAATGTAAACGTGCTGGGCATACAGCGACATATAGTTCTCAAACATGCTTGTACAGTGTCTGCAATCCACTAGCTGAACCCAACAATATGATAGAAACCCATACAAACCCATGGAAACCCTTGAAGCCCATGTTCAATCAATTTGACCACTCAAATCGCTGCCAGTTTCTGTGTTCCAGCCTGCAAAAGGGGGGAATCAACATGCGATGTCATAGCTTCCACCAAGGTCTTCACCGTCCCACACTCGGCCATCCTGGGAGCAAAACTGACTGGCAAACTGCAGTCTGTTTCCGCGAGGTCAGATTTTATCGTCAACAGAATGGCACTATATGTACAGCATAGTCTTGTTTTACGCTGTGGATCAAGTGCTCAAGAAAGCCTGTCTGAAACTCAAGGCAAAATGGATTGACATGCTTCAGAAACCAAAGAGTTTTCGGAGGCAGAAGTCTGGCTAGGAATCTTCCCTGAGTCTTCCCTTTGTGTTGTGTGGCACAAGCTCGCACTTGTGTACGATCGGTGTCTAGCTTGTGATCTCTGCTGTCTTCATACTTGTGCCACTGCGTGAGTATTCACTTGCTTCTCGTTTTGCTTAGGGAGGTTTCCAAGGGGACTGGCTCCATTGCACTTGCCAATGTTTCTCAGTCCATGTTCAAGCGATTCTCCGCCAATTTAGGCATGGGTCCAAATCCAGAGGTATCATGCTGAAGGTGGATATTCAAAGACTGAATGGAACAGAAGTGTTTCTATCGAGATTGGATATATACAAAGATAAGTTTCTAGGATTTCCTAGGCGTTTGTGTTTGTCTGTGTATGTTTGCAACATTGACCCCAACACAATTTGCGTTTTCTGCGCCGGAGTCCTTCGAGCACAAGGTGGGTACATCGCCAAGTTCGCTACACAGCGAGCAGCTGGTTCTGCAACAGCGGAGACTGAGAGGAACCTCATCAAACAGAATCACACCTTCCTTCAAATTGGGCAACAATGGAAGGCTCGTTTTTGAACCATTTTGAACCCATTGCAGAACGACAAGGCTGACGGGGAAAGAGAGGTTTCAGAAATTCAATATTTTTTGTTCATAATTCATAATTTGTTTCATGATGCTTGGCAGCTGAGATGCGAGGAGAAACGCTCCTGCAAGACATCGCAGCCACCGTCGCGCAGGAATTCAGACCTGTTCAGATCGCTTGTTCTTGATTCCAAGAGACACAATTGAGGTTTCAAGTAATGAAATCTGAACAACAATGAATGGCGGAGTCATGAGAAAAAGATGCCGAGGAACGTTGCTGAATGGATCATTTGCACGCAACTTTGGTATCAGAATGTATCAAATAAGATAAATTGATGTAAAATGTCAACTATCAAAACTGCACAGCATCAGCAACAGAGCAGTCCTGGTCAAGTCACCGCTCTTACCTCAAACGATGCCATCAGCATCATGGATTGGAGCTGACTCAGTGAAGTTGTTCCCAACTGTAGCATTGTTATGCATTCTTTCTAAAAAAGAATCAAAAGAAACGAACAGTTTGCAACATGTTGCAACTAAAATGTCATTATCCTTGCAAGCACCAGTGATGAAATCACAAATCACAACCAATCACAACATATCACAACCAAGCAACTAATGGGACTGACCAAGTTTGCCAAGGCCGTGAGTGCCTGAGCACATTGCGCGTCCTGCGACAGCAGAAGCAGCTCCGTCACTGCAGACCTTCTCTGTTGTCACAGTGACCAAGGTTGACAAACTCGGTTCACTTTCTAACGCATCGGGTGAAAATTCAAACATGTTCAAATCAATGATGTCTCATGAGACATGAGATCGGGGTGAGTATCAGAAGGGAACTCTTGAGTTTTGCAGGAGCTTCACGTCTTGCTCGGAAGATCTCCTCATCACAGCCCTGGTACAAGTAGAGCACCACCGGATTCTCTTTTTGTCGAAAGGTTGCTTTCCTTGGAGGGCCAGTGTCGAGCTGCTAAGACATAAAGCCTCTGAATCTTTGACAATTTTATATGCTTGCCACGAGAAAGAGTACGACTTGTAACTTGTAGTAGTTCTGCCAAGGAGCTTGTTGGGATTCGGTCTCTTGGCATTGGCATCAATGGGAAACATCATGAGGTCCAGTAGCTTGCAGCAGCATGCCTTTAGTCGTGCAGGAATGCAAGGGGCTTCGGGAAAATGAACATGAAAATGACCGCCCATCATCAATACCAATACTGTCAGTACTGCTATCGCGTCGGGACAGCCCCGGCCTGGTCACTTCCCTTCCAATACTCAACCACAGGAGGTCTTGAGAGGGCCGTCTGCACGTCCTCACTTGCCTTTTTTTTCTCCTGGCGGCATGGTTTCGCTGCTGCCAATCCGCTTCACTTTCAGGGATGCACAAAAGCAGTGCCAGATTTTTGCCCCACCGAACCTTCTCAAGGATGGGGCTGTTCTCCATGTTGACCAACACCAAGATCTGCGCGCCCTGCGCAGAGTCAGTGACGTCCATTTTTTTCTGTGAATGTCTATATATCCCGAACCATGCTGTCAAAGTGCGATGAATCATGCAAAATTTACTCAAACCCTCTCAAAACCAATATAAGCCAATATCATTGTACGCATTGTGAGTACTCACTCACAGGCTTTGTATGTTTTGAAGAATGCTGGGAATGCTGCCTCGTTTGCTCCAGCGACAATGTCCTTTGCCACTTCCTCCTGAGGTTCTTTCAGTGACAGTGCGACTGTCAAGCCCACCTAATGTCAACAGAAACCACGACCAAACCACTTTCATTATCATCGACAATTTTGATTACACTCACAATTCTTCCCAACTTGCAATTGGAATTGACAATCGTCTGTGACCGCTGGGACATGTCAGTTCTGGTTTGCTTGAAGCTCGAGTTTTGCAATTCCCTGCAGCGAAAGAAAGTCCTTCTGGAAACAGCCTTCGTTGAGAAGCACCAGGACGTTGAGACTTTGCGCTGCGATCTGAGTTCTTGCCCTTGGGAACAATGCAAATACTTCCATGCCAGACTAGTCAGACGGTGCCGTTTGTTTCTTTGGAGAAATTCTCACCTGCTGCACTTGAACTATGGCTCTCATTTTTTATATTTGCTCCTGTTCTTTCAGCGTTGGTGAGCATCAGCGCGCGTGTGTGTGTGTGTGTATGTAAACTGCTAGTCACATGCAGTAAATCCAGTCAATCAAACATTGAGCAAGGGGGCAATCTCATGTTTGCGGCTGATTGCACAACGAAGAGGGCTGCATTCATGACTGATATGACTCTGGGAGGCTGGAGTCACGTATCTGCTCTTCAATTTCAGTTTCTCGCAGGTGTCATTAATTTGATTTAATTCTCATTTCGTGGATGGCAACCGGCTAAGCCTAGAACCAGGAAACATTTCCAGATTTGTTCACCTCCTATCCCTTTGCCAGGATGTTAACCCAGGTAGCCTCAAGGCGTTGACATTGCCGTCCTTCACTCATTCCTTTACATCTTATCATGCAGTGTGTTTCGGGGTACTTTACCTCAAGCGGTAGTACCGTCTCTATCCGTCTCTACGTTTCGACGTAGATGAAAGTATGGCCAGGCATTTTCCAATGATTAGAGAGGGATGTCGCCAACATCCTGAAGCCGTTTGCAGTTCGAATGCAAGAGAAACTTCAATTTTTTAAACAAATATTGCAGTTCAACATGGCAACATTGGTAGCCATAGGGAGAAGTTGCCCAGTAATAGACAACTTTCTTCTCTGCGTTATGTATACTTAGTCGGGACCTCAATTTTGGATTATTTTCCTAAAAGGGGTATATCCTTCACATCGGGGCGGTTTTCGTAAGCCATGGTAATTGGATCCTGCGCCACGTCTTTCGGACCTCCACCCACATTACCGATTTTTCCAGTGCGACCCCAACTAGCACTTCGCAACAGCTGACTGATTTTCGCGCTGAACAGTCCTCTGTGATGAATGTGGCCAATATTCAACATGAGCATTCTCTGATTTTACTAAATATGAAGCAGACGCAAAGAGAGACGCTGCAGATTCAACAGACGCAATGCCAACAGCTGCAATTTTTCCAACACCTGATTTTCCAGCTTTGTATCAAAACAGTCAAATGATGTCCCAGTTTTTGTCATCAACGACGCAATGTCCAGATCTTCGAGTACAAGGGTTTTGGCCTGGACCTATAATTTGTCCACTACCAGCTGTTCAACCTGGGTCGGGTACCTTAGCTGATTTGACTACGATTGTACCACCAACAGTTCGTCCGGGACCTTTGTTGGATGATTCTTCTCTTCCTGCTCAATAAAGACGACATCAAGAACCAGCTCCGGATCCTGGCGGAGCTCACGCATCATCCTCAGTGTTGTCGCCGATTCCAGAGTATGGTTTCTTTCAACATGTGCTACATCACAGCTCCTCCACGGACCCCATAGCAATTTTGGTCTGAAGTGACACAACGGGTGCTTCTGTCTGATCGTGGTCAGGTTACCAATATCACTGCGGGACGTTTGGGTAGTACTCATCATTACGCAGTATTGACAAAGGTCGTGGAAGTACTTCATCCACAGCTGGAGTCACAGGTTTTCATTGGGCATCCCGACCCGTTGCTCAATTTTCCACCGCGTTGTTCACTGGAAATGAGGATCAATTCAAATCCATTGCTTTACTATTTTGGTACAACCAGATGCTTCGCATTCGAGACTTGATTGCCTCCAATTCTGATCGTATTTCCAGTGCCTTTGAAGAGTGAAGATTCGAAACATCAACAGTGGAAACCAAATCTTACATCTTTTATTCCGTCTCATGGGTAGTTGACTCATGATAAAGCCTTTGAGATGAGACAATTTTGGTATCAACATGTGACTCCGGATTTGAGCGGTTTGGATAAACAATTTGGCTTCCTGTTACAGGATATACTTCTGTTTGAGATTCTGTCTTTGAATCTTTGTAATTCTTGCTGGTCGCACTGGCTCGCTATCCAACAAATCAAGCTTGGTGGAAGGTTTCGATAGTGTTGTCACTTAAATTCCAAAAAACAACCAGTAGCAGTCTATGCTCAGTTGGAAAAGTCTTGTTGGCGCGGTGACAATGTGACGCTCACTCGCTATTTTGGATTTGGTCACCTCAGTTCTGGGAATGGCTTCGGCCATTTATGGAAGGACTTGGCCGTCCCCCGGCTTGTGATGTGGAGGGCTCAGACTGGCTAGTTCCAAATACATTTTATGCTCGTGTGGTTAAATTATTTTGCTGCTGATTCGAAAGTCACCCGTGGCCATATTCGTCGTATTGTGGAGCAAACCTGGAAGTTTGGCGGGCTGGAGACTGCCCGTCCTGTTCATACTATAGGTCAAGCATGTGCTCGACAACCACATATCCGCCGACCCCGGCAGACGCAAGGGGGAGCGCGTAAGGGAAGAAGAGTTTCTGGCACAAGCAGCAGCAGCAGCGACAGCAGCAGCAGCAGCAGCACCAGCAGCAGTAGCCTCCAGCTACTGCAGCAGTAGGAGTAGCAGCCTTCCAGCAGCGGCCCACTGCAGCAGCCTACTGCAGCACTGTTCTTTTTCTGGGATTCAGAAAGGACGTTAGGGAGTTTTCCCGTGTGTTTTTGTAGCTTCTCCGTCCTTCACTGCCATGGCGTTTTCCTT
>BGPT01001327.1:33070-63375 GCA_003297045.1 Symbiodinium sp. clade C Y103
GTGTATGTGTGTATGTGTGTATGTGTGTATGTGTGTATGTGTGTATGTGTGTATGTGTGTATGTGTGTATGTGTGTATGTGTGTATGTGTGTGTGTATGTGTGTATATGTGTATGTGTATGTATATGAATATGTATATTATTACGTATATTACGTATATCACGTATATAAATATTACGTATATTGCATGTATTACGTATATTATACATACTAGTCCAGTACAATATGTATATAAATGTGTAATATATATATATATATAACATGTGTGTGTACGTACAGTGTGTGGATGTTACATGTACATTATGTGAAGAAGAGCATCATTTTGGTCTTCAATGAACAAGAGAACGCACCAATCACTACGGTCGAGATCTTGCTTCCTGAAAATCATGTCAGAATCAGCGCACATCCAAAGAAACTCAAAGAAAAGTAAGGGACTTGGTTCTGGGATTTATGTGCCCTTGCTGCGGAATCGGAGCCTTCAAAGAGGCCATGCCGCCCTGTACCCTGAGAGCCAGGTGCATGAGGTGCTCAGATTGTCTTTGATGGCATTGTCAGTCAAATGGATTCAGATGGTCGGTTTAGCTCTGCATAGCTGGCGTAGCTTCATGTTTCAGAGAGCTTCTGGGTTTTTGTCCCAAGTGAGAAAGCCAAAGAGCAAACTGGGCCAAACCCTGATGTGCTCCCGATTCTCCCGAGCCTGCCACAAGGAAGTCGACCTGGAGAAGGCAGCAAATCCCCCAACATCTGGCATGGAATCACTACTAGCATTCTACTAGTAGAAATCACTCTGCCTTAGGATCTTTCCTTTCTCATCTTTCTCACTAATCCGCTTGGTAACCAGGCCCATCAAGGCCCACTCTGTCAATTTCATCCTGTCACTCAACCATGCAGGCCTCTGGCTTCTACGTACAAGGTGGCACCACCATTGGCTGTCCAGGCTAATCCTCAGAAAAGACTTGGAATCAGACGCTCTTCCTTGCTGCGAATGTCATGGCGTAAGGTTTTCCACCATTGGTGAGACACCGAACTAGTGAAACAATGTGCAATGAACTTGGCAGGAGCTGCTTGTGATTTGTATCGCACTTCTGTACTGGCTTCTTGCCTGCGCACACTGGTGATGCCTGGAGAGGAAAGGATTACAATTATATACAATTATATGCTGTTCTATTCTATCCTATCTTATTGTGATTCTGTCTCTCCAATGCAACTTGACCTCCCCTGGTTCCGAAGAAATTGTGGCCTGCGAAATAACATAAATACGAACCATAGTGGCATAGTACATTCTACAAATATGAATCCAGCACAATCAGAAGTATCACAGAATATCACATAATCTGGACAATATTGAGAGTCCAACACAACAGCAACCTGTCAAGCCCCCTGTGCCATGGAATCAGATCAGTCTTCCCTGTCCAAGCTCACATCACTTTTGCCGACCTGCAGTCTCTGTCTGAGGCGAGAACCCATGACAACCCCTGGGGGTGTGCCAATGTAAAGCCTCTCAGACATATGCAGCCTTAGAAAACCAAGGGCAGGGAGGCAAATGAGAAGATGAACCTCCTGTTTTTTATTGCATAAATTCTGCAGGACTTCCTTCGCCCAACCGTGAATACAATGTGGAATGGGGTCATGTCTTGGCCGCCAGGCTGTACAGTAGAATCTGCAACCGACCCTCAGCGTCGTGTTGCATACCATTTTTTGAGCTTCCGCAAGCATCTGTGAATGTCCAGCGTTTGCTGATGCTTGCTGTCGGGGCAGGTGTCACTCAAAGCTCTATACAGCGATGTGCAGCTTTCCTGCCAGAAAATTGAGGAGTCTCTGGCTTGTTGCCTCCAAGACGAAGGCGCACCTTCACATTCTGTACAGTGAAGTGCAGCCATTCTGCCAAAGACTTTATGCTCTACAGATTGTGATTCAGTGGTGACAGAAGCGAAAGCAAATTCCTAAGAGAAACGTATCTGTTCTGAAAAGGAAAAGGATGTTTGAGACCAACTCCAGTTCCTGATATTATGATAATCGCTCCCAACAAGCAACTTGAAGGGTGCCTTTGTAGGACGGGTTCTGTTTCCTCATTCAACAAATCCAGGGTAAACATGCTCAGCTCTGCTTCTTTGCTTCCTTAGCAAATCCTGAGAAGGCGACGATCTGCGAGTTTCAAAAGTCATAAAGTGATGCTGAAGTTTCACTCTTGCCCGAGCTCAAGACATTGTCTCAATCATACATAGTGGCACTAGTGGTGCAAACAAAATCCAAATTAGATGCAAATAGTACCAAATAGTATGATCATTCGAAGAAGGGAATTACACATTGCATGATTTGTGGGACCTTGTGGTCATCTCAACATTGCGATTGTTGATGATCGGCTAGTGGCATTTCATGTGGCATTTAGTGACTCAGTGACCGTGCTTGCCAGGACTCCCATGAAGAGCTCCATTCTTTTCTCCTTTGGCACCGCTGCCAGAATTTGAAGCATTTCTTTCAATGCCTGCGAGACCTGCGGTCAATTCGTCCGCACATAGAATCGTGCTGCTTTTGGACCCACGTTACCATCGACTGTTGAAGAAAGCAATTTTCAGAGGAGTATCGGAGTATCACTCAAAGAGCATCAGTGGAATCAATCGTCTGAAGCCCTAATCCATGTTGTCTTTGCCACTCATGGAACAGAATGCAACGGAATCGTGACAAAGACTGTTTGCATCTGTTTGCAGGGAGTCTTCAGTAAACTTGGTAAGCTTTAAGAGATGATAAGAGATGTATGTCATGTAAGGATCAGTGGAGAAATGTCCGGTATCGGAATCTATCGGAATGTGGTGTTTTGACATCGCACCGTCTTCTTCCCATCTCCATTCTCTGCGGCGCCGTCTGCATCATCATTTCCTCAAACATGGCAAGAAGGAAGCACCAGCATGGCACAAGTGGCATAACTTGCGGTTTTGTGTGGTGCAGAACGGTGCAGAACCTGTTGCATGAAGTTGCATCTCCAGAAGTGGGGTCATGGCTAGTCCAAACAACAAGGCAATGTGCAGCGCACAACAGTTAAGTCAATAAAAGAGCGGGTCCAATAGAAAAAGGACATGACATGCCGGCACAAGCGTGATACAGTAGATACAGAACATGTAGATTCTAATGTAGATACTTTCTGCTTTTTGAAGCGCATTCTGTGACCAAAACAAGGTCATGTCGGACTGGACACCTCAGGACAATGCCTTTCTTATCCTTTGCGTCTAAAGTCTAATGCGTCCAGTCAAGGCACCATTCAATTGGCGATTGATCAGAGTAGCATAGCGCCCATCCTGCACAAACTGGAGGCACGACGAGCTATGCGTTAGCCTAGCGGCCTAGCGGCCTAGCGGCCTAGCAGCCTAGCGAGATTGTTCAAGTCGTTGGCAAATCCCACTGACACATGACTTGAACTTAGATGAGACGACTCTGTCGAAGGATTGACAGGACGCAGCAATGACACCATCATCCTATCGTTTTTCGTGTCAAGGATTCCTACACTCTTGAGTGAAGCCAAGAAATGTGCTTTCCAATGGGCTACGGTACGGCTTCCCCATGCTGTCAGACAGTTTCCATCCAATACTATTTACCCTATTTACCGCAAAATTCACAGAATACAGAAATTGGTACTCGCTGCTACAAAAGCTTTGAACAATCCAACTCACAGCTTAGAATCTGCAGAATCGATCGATCTCCACGTGGGCTTCTCAGGCACGGCTTTAAAGAGTCCTTGATTTGAAGCAACTGGTCATGTGAGCCCTCCTCCGCGACTTGACCTCCCAAAGCAGAGGTGGCACAGGTGCAAAACGACAACCAAAAATAACATAGAGCAAATATGACAGGTTGATACAGGTTGTCCATCTACCGTACTGCCAGGCGGTGTTGTTGAAAGAAGTTACGGATTGTCGATGGTTTTTGAAGAACTATGGAGTTTGACGTTTAAGGCTGCTGTGAATGGCAAAACAGTTGTTGCCATCTTCAACCTGACAAAGCATCAGCTTAAGGCACCTTCGTGCAACACGATGATCCAGTCTGCATCCTTGATGGTCGAAAGGCGATGAGCAATGATCATGATGGTACCTCAGTGACCCACAGCTATTGCAAGTGCAAAAATCATTAATTAGTTTGAAGAACCACTTGGATGCATTGAGAGGATTTAGGAAGTCGAGATTTCAAGTTGCAGAGCGGGCGATGAGGGACTGTGAAAAGCAAGCTGGAAATTGTCTGCGTTCTGACTGTCAATGTCATTGATAGGAATTGATTGAGTACCTGTCGCCAAACATCAGCATACATGAGCAAATCAATGTCATCATGAATCTGGGTGTCTTTTACAGACTTGACAATGCTAGTTCCATCACATCGCTTGTGGGGCCAAAGTCCTTGAAGCCAGAACCAAGAGCCAAGTCACAAGTGCCTTGCATCTGCTTCATCAGATCATCCAGTGCTGCCTGCATCCAATCTATCCAGTCCACGAACTCTTCAGAAGGAGACTCATCGCAACCAACTAGGAAGGACTAGGAGTTGTCTGCCATCAAACATATCAAACACTTGTTGGTTCTGAATGAAATGACTCACACCCTGCCACCGCAATGCAAATAAGAGTTTGCCTAGCACAATCAATCGCCCGTTCCCAATAAGCGTGTTTCCTTGCCTGCACATATGCCTCATTCTCTGCATCCAGCCTAGGTGGAAGCACGGTGGTGTTGAATGAGAAAAATACTGCTAAATCTTGTAGGTTTTCTTGTAGATAAGTTTGAAAGAGGGGATCACGGTCTCAAGCACATCCTACTTTAAAAACTGGGTAAATGGTTCAAACTTTTTTGGAAAAAAAGAAAACACATTTTTCAAACCATGATTTGAAACTTTGGGTTCTGCCGATGGCATTCTGCCGATGGAGTCATGGAGCACAGCTCAGGTGCCAGTGTTCCGACAGCCAAGTGACGCCGATGTCGCTTCATCTAGCAGGAGGATTCGTGGCCTCCCGCATTCTTTGGAGATCCCATCTGAGAAGTGGACTGTGCGTTTCCCGCCACATGTCGTTTGGCAGTCTGTATGCTGTTCCATTCATGTCCTGTGTGCTTGCAGGGTATCGATGTGTATCCACTTGTTTGATCTTATCATAATTTTGTAATAATTTGTGATCCTTTATTTATCGACTAATAATTAGCCACTCCTCATCCACTAAATACGCACTAATTATCCACTATTATTCATATTCCCTCTAATTATCTAGTTTTTCCGCTTTTACATGTGTTTACTATTTTTTGATAGGACTAGGACCTTTGAACTCAGTCAGTCATAGTCATAGTTAGCTAAAGGATACTAAAGGCACAGCCGGAGCCGGCCCCTCGGCCTTCTCACCAGCGCTCTTGCAATGCTTAGGCGTTGCTTTTGGCCACCGCTCAAATCGTGACCGCCTTCACCCACCATGGTGTTGTACCTCAGTGACAGTAGTGACAGTATCAGGGCCCTTGAAACTACAAGAAAGCAGGGAACCTCTGTGAGAAATGCAGCAAACTCATGCTAACTCCTCATACGACAGAAAGTCCTGAATGTGGAAACATGCTATCACTGTCCCGTCCTGCGAAATAACGGATAAAAAGACAAGAGAAATGGAGGCAAGCATGATCGAGAAGGAAAAGGATCTCCAATCTCCACGTGAATATTTGGAATCCCAAACTTGTCAGGAAGGTTGGCCTCAAGTTATGAAGTGTTGCAAGAAATGCTCTCAGAAATCCTTGGTCTCAAGAAATCAATTGCTGTGGGTAACTCCTGCATGGAAGAGCAACGGCGTTTGCGTGGTTAAAAAAGCCATCCACTGAAATTACAACTAAATGTCAACTACATAGGCTAAGGTAGGCTACCATGAAGATCATGGAAGTCCATTGGAAGTCCATTGGAGTGGCTCTTGAGGCACTGCCGAATGGGAATTCGGCTGCCGAGTGGCCCTTCGGGGAGGCCTTCGATAAATTCATGCGCATTCGCCAGCTTCGCAGCGTTTTCCACATCCTCTCGGAACAAGAACGGCTGAAGTTGACTTACCGCATGATTCCAAGGCAGAGAGTGAAGTCAGGAAGAGTCACGTCAGAAGGTCAAAATGCCAGGACCATCAGGACGTGGAAACACGATGCACGGTTCACGCTGCGCAGGAGGAACTTATTGTTTGAATACGGCTGCCCCACGCATGAAGAATCTCAACAGGCCCTTTGCCATCAGTCGGAAGATCAAGTTTGCGAGAAACCTGTCCTCATGCGTGTACTCTGACTCACGTAAGCCATAGGTGATGTTCCTTGATTGCGTGACCAATTGCAATATGTGCAAAATGAGAAAGGGCAAGAATGCTCAAAAAAGAGGGAACTGTTTAAAGGGGGGAAAAAAACCTCCGTGCACACAGTACCAGCACAGTCTTGCAAATTCTGGACTTTGTCCTCAAGACTGCCATGGCTCGGCTGAAAGTGCGGACGAAGAAGTATATAATGAAAAATAGAGTACAACTGTTCTGTTTATGAAGATTTTGCAGGGGCGTAGTGTCATCATCTCCACATCCGCAAACTCCATCCACCAAGAGTCTGGGCCACAGTCAAACGGAAGAGTTGAGTGTCCTGGAGGGAAGGACATTCCTCCCAAAACACGAAGCAAGCTGCCTTCCCATCTGCCAACAAATATGTTTGCTTGACCATCGGGAGATTCTTACGGTGTAAAACCAATACAAAGCTGACTGGGGAAGAATCTTCCCATCCCTCCTCAGTGGGTGACTGCTGTGCTTGGGATGTGATTTATCCCGATTGGAGCTCGAGGCAGCTACCAATAGCGACAACACATGTTGTCTCGCTTGGTACAGCAACAAAATGTCCTGCGAGACAACACCCACCTTGCTTCGGTATTGGTGCAAATGCATCCGATGCAACTCCGATGCATTCAGGAAGACCCTTGGACAAAGGGTGGCTGAATACAGCAGCCAAAGCGGAATGCACGATGATAGTTCAAAACCTGCACAAAATGTCATGAAATGTTGCTTTCAAGCTACTGTCTGTAAAGGGAAGTGGGGTTCGGGTTAATCCCATTTTTTGTCTTTAGCCTCTTTTGAATTTCTTTCAGACCCAGGTGACCAATACAACTGTTCCAAATTTTGGGTTCTTACCAAGAAATGGTTTCACGATGCAAATGTTCCTCATTTTGGGAATTGCAGAATCTGCTTGCACTTCAAAAGGCTGCATTGCTCCGCGAGGATGTGTATCAGGACATTGTTGAGAACGTGAGAAGTTCGTAAAATATGAAGAGAGTGTCTGGAGCATAATGTTTGCGTCAAAAAAATAAAACACATAAAAACTATCAAAAACTCGCAACAACTCTTTTTGCAAAGTGAGGAGCGCTCCGCTTTGTGGGTCATAGAAACGCAACAGCAGTTTGCCTTGGACTCCAGCCAAGTGAAAGCAAAGATAGTAGGTCCATGTAGGTCCTTTCTAAAACTGGAGTGCTTTTTCAGTTTTTGACCATCTGAGCGCCTTCCAAAGCTTTAGAAGACATTGCTATATCTATGCAACATACCAAAACATTCCCAAAGATTCACAGTAAGCGGAAATTTGATGAAATTTATATAGGCCTCTTATGGCCTTTTCTTCATTCTCAAAATGAGAATTGTGATTCCCCTTTCTGTGAGCAATCTCGGGCTGCAGAGGTGCTCACGGTAGACTTGCCACAGCCACTCTTGCCCACGACAGCAGTGGTCTTGCCCGCTCGAATATCCAAAGTTATTTTGGATAAGACCTGCACAGCCGTTGCAACTTGTTGGGCAACATGTTGGGCAACATGTTGGGCAACATGTTGCAACTGTTCTTACAAATCACACATCATTTGATGGCACAGCCGTGACAAAATCTGAATGGCGGGAAAGCTTTTGGATTGGTCTTCGAACCTTAGTGAATTGTCCAGGCGAACTCATTCACCCTCTGCCCATCAAGGTCTACATATGTTTTATACACTGCCATTTTAAATGGAAATCGCTTGTGTGCACGAAGCCAGTGAAAGCTTGTATCCATCTAGAGCTTAGGACCATAATTCCTGGAAAAGAAAACTCTACCCACATGTGTATATATGTTAAGTAGGTGCACAATCATATACAGTACATGTGAACACAGCTGTACACGTCTGCATCTGCAAGGATACATGCACATTATGTATATATGTATATATATATATATATACAGTTTCACTTCCGGCCCCGCCTTCTTATCCTGTCGGGATTGGTATGCAAAGGACACATTTTCAAAGCGGATGCCAACCTGCCGAGGCCAGGATAAGTCCAAACCGAACAAATCTTGTTCCTGAACATTCCTGAAAAGTCTGCTACTCTATCGACAAACTCACCATCAAGATCTGATGCATGGGCTGTCAGTGATGCGATCTCTGACAGACGCTTTTGGCAAAGCCTTTAGAGGGCTCTCAGTCCAAACTGCGAAGCTCAAGAGCAACCACCACAGGTTTGTTTGGCTTTATATATGTGTTTGAAAACGCGTTCGTCAGATATGGCAATCACTGGCAATCACTGCTACCAGTGAACCATTGTGCCTCTTTGGACTCGTCCGGGAAAGGCTCACCAAAGTCCTGGAGTCATGTCATGGCGGCGTGAAAGGATGCGAAAAACGACCCAAAGCTAAGCTTGTTGATGCGATACATAGCTTACGGACACGTGTAAACATTTGCATACACGACACGTGATACAGTGATACTCTCATTTCATGAATATCATGTCAATATTTGACAAAAAAACACGAATTTACACAATAGATCACACTCAGAGTATCACACCAACTGGGTCCCGTAGGTCCAACTTCAAACATGACGACTGAGTCCGACTGAGTCTGACTGGGCGATCCACGAGGATCTGCTGACTGCGCCTCTTGGATGTCGGGCTTCAAATCCAAGAGTTCAAATACGCGCTGCCCAGCACCTGGCACCGAAGTGGCATCGCTATGCATCCCTCTGGAGCGGTGCAAATTGGGGACCCAGCAGGGACCCAACAGAAACCCGACAGTTGAACCAAAGTGGTCCATGTTTGGTCCCTTCTGAGTTCTTGGTCAGGACTAAGAGCTGCGGACCTTGAGTATGTTGCAGTTCATTGTTATATTTGAAGGTCTATGTTCTATGGTGTTTTTGTCGGCATTTGTTCACTTGTGCATATGGCAGTGGGATGGCATGTGCAAACTCATGCACTATCCATCTGCATGTCCACTTCGTATAGAGCAATTTTGGAGGTTTTTTCTTTGATGCCACTGAATGCATTGGCCGCTTGGATGCGCTTCTCATGTGTGCTTCGCATTCCTCATTGTACTATCTCAACCAGACCGGAGTAAATGCCTAGCAAAGGAACGTGTCAACCAACTGTATCCAAAAACAATCAACCTCGCGGAACAAAATGACAATGTGTAACAGTATATGATCATATGTGACAATGTAGTAATGTATGTATGTACATATGGCTATGGGTCAAAACCCTGGTACCTAGTGAACATCAAAATAGCTGGTAAATGGATGTTCATCCCATTAAAATGGATACCAATAGGTTTTGACCCATCCTCATATTATATATATATATATATATATATTGCATATTATATATATTATATATAATATATAACATATATTATATATATTATATATATATATTATATATAATATACATAATATATATAATATACATTATATAATATATATATATATATATTATATATTATATATATTATACATATTATACATATTATATATAATATATATATATATTATACATATTATATATAATATATATAATATATATAATATATATAATATATATTATATGTATTATATATATTATGTATATTATATATATTATATATATTATATATATATTATATATTATATATATCATATATATTATATATATTGTATATATCATATTATATATATATATATGTATATTATATTGTATATATTATATATAATATATTATATATATTATATATATGATATATATATATATATTATATATATATATATCATATATATAATATTATATATATATCATATTATATTATATTATATTATATTATACTATATTATATTATATTATATCATATTATATTATATTATATTATATTATATTATATTATATTATATTATATTATATATATATTATATTATATCATGTATATATATATTATATATATATATATTATATATACATTATTTTATGTATATATATATACATAGTATATATATTTATATTATATTATATTATATTATCCTATTTTATATTATATTGTATTATATTATATTATATTATATTGTATTATATTATATTATATTATATCATATTATATTATATATTATATATATTATATATTATATATTATATATATATATATTATATGATGTATATATATATTATTGTTGTTGTTATTACTATTATATATATTGTTATTAATTATTACTCTTAGTATTGGTATTATCATTATTATTAAAGTTATTAGAATTATTATTATCATTATTATTCGTATATCTCTATCACTAAACAGACTGAAAGAGACAAAAAAAAGACCATACATTCGCGATGAAACGCGATGCGTGGAGAGACTTCGCAAATTGCGCCAGCAGGACTCACAGCCTTCACCGGTTGATTGATGTTTTCATTCAACGAAGTGAAGGCGCTGCTGAGCCTCGAAGCCCAAAGTCTCATCACGTTTCAAATGTGGTGCAAAATGATAAGAACTTCCCAAGAACATCACCAAATGGTTTTGACTAAAGGCTTCAGAAGAATATCTCAAGGTCAAAAGGTACTGGAGACTCCAGGGACTCCAGAAGCAATTCGCGGGAGATAAAGATGAGTTCAGTGTTCCCAATCAAGTGCTCACGCACATAGAGAGACAATGAGAACGACAACAAGCACCCACTGCTATTCACACATCTTCACACTCCAAAACCTCCTCACCTTGCTTCACGTATCTGCTGTGCGAATGTGGATAAGAATGGATAAGAAAGGATGAGAATGGATAAGAATGGATAAGAATGGATAATATAGATAAGCACAAATGTACAGGGATGTACAGAGTCCGTTTTTGAACGACCACCTGGGATACGCGCAAGGTCTTGCATGACTTTAGGATATTTGGGGACTGTGTACTGTGACATGCATTGTGAAGCTGACAAAGCAAAGCACTTTGCAAATAGCAGGTGTACTCGGTGCCCACATTTGATCAAGTCGGTCGTTTTCTATGAATCTGTGGCAAAGTCATGCAGCTTGACTTGCAAGTGAATTGAAGCCTCAGGATTGACAGTGAAAGGTACCAAACCGTGTGAGGTCAGCAGAATGCACCCAGCCTGTTCCACAAGTAGGAGAAAGTGATGATGGTGCCGACATCGAACTCATGGTGTAGAGCCAAGTTGCCACCATAAAACCTCAGTTTGGCCAATGCAATAAGAAATAAATCGAAACATATGCGTATGCCCGAAGCAAAAACAAATCAGGTGCCCTTTCAAACTACACCGTTTTGGATGACTTGAGACGTCTTCGTTTGGGGACGTTCAGTGCCTCTCTAGGCCCCTCTGACGTCCAAGGCACACAATGACAAATGAAGCGCCCAGCTGCACCAATGTGGAAAGGAAGGAGGTGCCCCCCTGTCCCCATGCGCTCTTGAGACCTGCGCTGGGATGACCACGCCAAGGATCTGAAAGCCCACAAGGCGGCATTCTTTAGAGTTTGACCAGGAAATGTCCATAGGTCCATAAGCAATCAACTACATCTAGGTTGTTGTGACGATATGCTCCATATGTGATACGATGGATGTATATAGTTATAGATATGCAACACAGCAGGTGCATGACTGAAGCTACGATAGACTGTGTCCTTCAGTTTGCTGGCGGCCTACTTCCATGGACTTCCGGGTGTGTCCTTCCTCAGTTGGTCGTGGCCGACATCACTGCGTGTGCAAGTGCATGGCAGAACCATTCCAATCACGATGATCGTGTGGGCAATGGATCAAAATCCCAGCACCCTAGTGAACATCAAAAGAACTGAAGAAAATTGATCCTCCTCCCCCAAAGGTGTTGCAAGTTGCGACACATCCATGTATAGCAAACCGCCCTTCTGTTGGTGCGCAAAGCCGCAAAGCTCACTGGAGCTATGCTGTACAGGGGGGCCTCTGCCGTGAAACTTGACCTGACAAATTGGGTATTGTAGTGAGGACCCCAAGCGGATCCTCGCATGCAGGAGCCTACACCGAAAATCGCAGGGTTGCACGGCAGCCACGATCTTGTTGTTCAGGCTCCCTCACTGTTTGTGCAGCAGTGCGTTGTGCTAAACGTGTACGAGCATCACCATTGTGTGAAAGCCAGTCGTCTAGCAAGCTTTGGCACAGAGTCCGGGAGTATTTGTTTCTCTGTGCCTCCGCCTGGATAGCGTTAATGACTTCATCTGGTCCCTGCTCGACCGTCAACATCTCCAACAGCTGCTGCACTTTGCTCTTACACCGATCACGTCTGAGCTTCCGGGGTCTAGCTGGTTGAGGGCCACCCTGCTCATTTGGTAAGTGATGGCAGAAAGAGCATTCACTCCCTTTCAGGCACCCGTAGGGCGATCTGAAAAACAGACAGAAATTGCAAGGCAAACGTCCTGCATAGGTTGGCAGGGACTGTAGGATCATCTCGGTTTCTGTCCAGTTGCTGGGCCCGGGTGTTGATTGATCAAAGCTCGCTTCCTGACGAGGTTCGCTGGTGGATGAGCTAATCGAGATGGTTGACTGGCCTGACACAGGCTGCTCACCATGATCTGAATTTGAAAGTACATGACACGGAAGGTCAGTGGAGGGTTCGAAATGGTTTGAATATCAACAGCTAATAATACACATCTATTGACTGATGTAAACAAATGACAGGCTTAGATGAAATGCAACTGGCTATTCAAACATGTATCCCAGCTGGTCGCTTCATGGATTCCACAACGTCGCATGGCAAACAAACGAGTTTGAAATACAAATGATTTCACCAAATGCCATGCTAATTGTCACCAAATGTCATGCTAATTTTGCATCGAGCTTTTGGGACCTGCCTGGGTAGTTTCGGAACTCGTCTGAAGACTCAACATCGGACAGCTCACCCGAGCTTTCCCTCTGGCTGGCTGTTCCAGCGTTGTGCTCTTCAATCTCTCGGTTGCTCAGGCTTGCCATTCACCTCCATGGCCAAATCCCCATAAAAAAGTGACACTCCTTTACAAATACATGATTGCTCTGAGCCCAAACGTTCGCAAATGCACCTGGCAATATTCCCAGCTCAAGTGTCATGGCGTGATGCTGCTTAGTGTTTCCATGTATGTCCAAAAGCCTGCTTCTCAAAAAAAACAAAAAAGGATTGCGTTTAGGGGACACGAGTGGAGCATCTCGGGCTTGGGTAGAAGTCACTCCCGGTTGGTGTAATCTGTTGTAGTCAACTGATGTCCACTGCAATCCTCTTTTGCAGATTTTTGCAGCAAGTGTCAAACTTCTCCTCCTCCATCGTCCTTGCACCGAACCTCGGATTATAGCACCAGCTGAGTAAAGAAATATATACATGGAATATGACGTGAGTCAAGAGAGTCAACGACCGAAGAAAATGTCACGAGAGCCAAAGAAGAATATCTGAAGTCCAGAGTCGCAAGGCTTCAGGCTACACTTTAGGCATTGCCCGGTGCCAATGTTGAGTACTGTAAGAACTGGAGTGAACACACAGAAGCATGAAACATCACAAAAAATCATGAACATCCTGAAACAGCTTCTGCCAACACTTGCAACTGCCAGGCCCGGCGAAATCGGTGCAGCTTTGCCACATGCGGACTGTGCGAATGTTGGTTAGGGCTTGAGTTGCGCAGCCCTGGGCATCTGCAAGGAAGGTGTACCTTGGCAAGCTTCCATGATCAGATATGATCAGCCTCGAGTTGGTACATTATCCTTCACGGAGAGAATCGTTTGCATTGGTAAATTATCTTCTGGTTCTTCTATGTTCTTCTTCCTCGTTCCTATAGTCGTTCAGCCTGTGTTTGCACTGGACTCATACGAATCACACCCCTCAGCGCTTGAAAAGCATGAAACGTTCAAAGAGTTGCTCAAAGAATCAAGGCATCAACATACGTTTTTTTTACCCCAGGCCCCAGTACCGCCTTCAGCATCCATTCGTTGATGACATGGTCACATCTTAGCATTGATGACATCTTAGCATTCCGTTAATGACATAGTCACATGCTTTCCCTTCAAGCATGACAAGCCAGCCATGTTGATCCTCTTTGTGGGCATTGCAATTATGGCTTGGGGCCACACAAAACTTCAAGCACTCGCCAGTTGTTGATGGCGAATCCATGCATTTCAAGCAAAACTGCAGAAGCTAATGAAATCCAATGCAGGATTTTGTCAAGCTCTGACAGAGCGTCTGCGCTGCAAGCCCCACTATGTCTGCAAGCATGTTGCTGGGAAGCCATCAACTTTGCTGCCCATGCACTGAAATGCGCAGAAATGTGAACCTCGGTGGCGTTGCATCTTTTTTTGACTTTTCAAACGTATTGTCTGCTTCCTATTGATCAGTGATGCGAATCATGTGAATGAAGCAGTGGTGACGCATCAGAAACCTGGATAATCGCAAGTCCCCGACAGGACTGCCTCTTCTCTTCCACACTTATGTCGAGTTGCCACTGGCGTCAGAACTGTGAAGGCCAGGATTGTCAAACGCCAGGAGGCATGCAAGCCTTGAATACTGGCAAATACAAATCTACTATGGACACCAAGCTGACCCATACAAATTGTATCTGCATGGCTCCACGTTGTTTCAATCAGAAACTCCGATGCTCGTCAGAATGCTGAGATAGCAGGGGAGTTGTTTTCATACCAGTGACGAAATGTCTGACACTTTGCTGACCCATCCCAGTGGGGAGCTGGTATGCGGTACATATCGCGAAAGTCTATGTAAATGCATCGGTCGTTTGTATCTTCATTGCATAGTTTTTGCAAGAAGCAGATGGAAAAGCCGGCCACCAGCATCACCTCAGCTGTCCAAGAATCGCTCACAAGTTTTGTTCTTGGCATCCCTTGGCATCCCTGGTCCATATTTCCTATCCTATCTATATGTTCTTATCCCAGGACCAAAACATGTCGAAACTATTGATTCTAGTGCAGTCACCGGGCCAAACTTGGAATGTCTTAGATATGAGTCTCAAACGTAGATGCAGCTGCATGTCCTGCAACAGGCTTTGAGTTTAGAAAATGTGATCTGCTGGATGCATCTCACAAATGATCAGGCACTTCATGTTGACAGGTGTCAAGTACGCAAACACCTTTTGGCGTTGCACTGTTGAGTTGTTCTACGCTGGTTTGCAGACTATGCAGACTTGTTCTTCTGGTGGATCCTCGGCCTTGGAAACCTACCGAACAGCACAAACGGTCAACCACCTGCCCAGGCACGATATTAGCCACAAAGGTGTTCATGATAATAGCTACCTCACATCGGAGATAGTTCAGAAAGTTCACACCAGTCTCCCAACCTAGATAATCCCCACCCCCTATTGCTAAAACTCCCCCAATTAATAAAAATAGGAGTGGACTGGCCATTTTTGTTTTTTTGTGGGTCACAATTGCACTTTTAATTGCGGCAATTGAAAATCAACAGGAGAACAGGATAGTGAAAGAATGGTTTCGACCCCCTACTAAAGAAAAAGAGAATGACACCTGATGGTTTTTTATTAGGGTCCCAATTCCTGGCTCCCTGTCCCTTCCAATCTTTGGTGTTGATCATTCGGGGAAAGCTTCGAAATCCAATTTTTGGCAATATTTTAGATGGATTTTAATAAGGAATTTATATAATCAATTTTGACATCGTTTTTTTTTGTATGTTTCTATTTTTATTACTAAGGTTTTGGTGTTGATTATTAGGGGAATGCTTCGAAATCCAATTTTTGGCAATATGTTAAATGGATTTTAAGAAGGGATTTAAGCAAATTTGAAACTGTTTCCTTTTCCATTTTTATTAAGGTTTTGGTGTTGATTATTGGGGGAAAGCTTCGAAATCCAATTTTTAGCAATATCTTAAATGGAATTTAATAAGGGATTTAATCGATTTCGAAATTGTTGTTTATATATTTTGTGTGTTTATACTATTAAGGTTTTGGTGTTGACTATTAGGGGCACCCGGACCCTAATACAAAAAGCCCCCGAATAATAAAAATAGATCGCCGTGTTTATTATTTGGGGGGGTTAGTAATAGGGGGTGGAGATTAGAAGACACGGAGTGGATACCCAAATCAAAAGAAAATGGGCAAGAGACCGTGTCTATCCTTGTCTCCTCTTTATGGTCCCTGCGCATTTGGCGACATCTGAGTTTGTTCTCGCAGCTTCACAGAGCTTCTTCAGAAATCTGCACCAGGGCGCTGGAGAGAGAGCTTGTCTCATGTCATTGGTCAATCTTGATGTCATCTGCCCTGTCATGGCCTAAGAGAACAGGTGCGCTGCATTGATTCATTGCTTCACTTTACAGGTGTACGGTACCGTGTACGTGTAGTGCTAGGCTCTCGGAACAGCGACAGGAACCAGCAACTTTCAGCAGTTGAATTTGCAAGAAATGGGAGCACCTAGTGGATACCCCCAAAAAAGAACATCAAAAAGACATCAGGTTCCAACTTAGATAGTTTCATGTGTGTTGATTTGATAGAAGCGCCAGCTTAGTGGAAAGGCACCCCCCCTTTTACCCTGATTCAGGCCCTTGATTTAATGCTATACTCGCTTGCTGCAGCATCTTTGGCTAACACTTTTCAGAAGGGAACGGGTCTAACAAGTCCTTTTGGAGCCCAGGTTTGTGTGGTGTCCAATGAAATATCATGGCAGTGCAATTCTTACAGGTGAACAACAAACACGTTGTCCAAGCAACGTTGTCATAAAAAGCGATGTCTTGACCTCAGGTGCTACAAGTAGAATGGTGTGAAGAAAAGTCTGGTCAAAATAGGGTGATGCAAATGTGTCTGCTGACAATGTGTGTCCAAACTTTGGTGATAAGGAGAATGCTATTGGTTGCATCAGACCTGGTGTGACCTCTTGCCTAGAACAATTCAATTAGCCTGTCTGGCTCGTCCTACATTTAAATATGTTGGAAAGCGAGGATTTCTGCTTTGCACTTTACATCTGTCCCTCACATCTTAAGCTCCGCTGAGGATCTCATGAGCGACTCAAAGAGTCGTATGGACATATTGGCGTAAAGTCGGGTGCTCAAAGTCCTTGGAGAGGCATGCTAAATGGATGCACACGGGCATTGGATAGATTCCGGATATATAGATAGAGTCAAGAAATGCGTGTTCACCTGAAGCCAGCACGTAAGAAAAGTGGATATCCTGGCTATTGATAGACAACCAAGCAAGAAAGCAAGCAAACAAAGACTAAACTCGGACAAAATGGGGCAGGCAGGCACGCACACAGGTTTAAATCAGCCTGATGCATTCAGCTCATTCAGAACCACCATTCATCCGCCCTCCCACTCTGTCAGAAGCCACGACTCTGGATTGCAACACCCATAGCTGCAGATGTGACTGCATTTGCAAGCACGAGCAGTAAGTACTCCATGATCCTTTGGTTAAAATCCTCCTGGCAGTACGCGTGCTGATTGCACAAGCTCCACACAAGGAACAAACAAAAAATGTGCACTTCCACTGAGTTCATGTTGTCCTCACGCAACTGGAGGGCATTCCCTTCATGCTGCAATGCTAGGAGATAATGTATTATCTATACTATATGCTGGGAAGAATGGAATAGAGTCGCCGAGTAAGGGTCAGCCCATCAAGGGTATAATGTGGCAGGTGTCAACTCTTTGTGGCCCGTTCGGCAAGGTGGGTTTCTGGAAAAAAAGGGTTCTGCAAACTCACTTGCGTTGAGAAAGGAAAGGCTTGAAGGGTTCTCAAAGGCTGCAATTTCATGAAGGAAAAGTTGCCCTCTCGATTTTCCCTCAATGGATGTCGAACGCATGGAATTCGTGCAAATCAATCAGCAACATTCAGCAACAACTTGTTGGTGCACAACTGGCATTGGCACAAACATGACAAACGCCTGCAAATCTCTCCTGTGATTGATGGGTCAATGCGCTGATAATATCACCCAATGCCTCCAACAAGCAGTTTGGGCATCCAGGCGACGACTGCCCATTGTGAGCCGGAGGACAGTATCAGGACAAATATGGAGCCATGTCTAAGCTAACTATCGACCGATAATTTATATTTATGTGAGTGTTTGTGTGTGTGTGTGTGTGTCTGTTGGCACATATGTTCTTTTTGAATGCATATACATTTACATGTGCATCACCAATACTTTTACGCGCACATATATATATATATATAAATTGTACAATACATACATATTATATACATATATACATATATACATATACGTATATACGTATATGTATATACATACATACATACATACATACATACAGACAGACAGACAGACATACATACATACATTTATTTATGTACGTATATACGTAAGAATATATATATATACATCTGTGCATACATACATATATACATATATACATATATACATATATACATATATACATATATACATATATACATATATACATATATACATATATACATGTATACATGTATAATACATACATGCATATATGCGTATATCATATTTTATACATCTATACATCTATACATCAGTACATACATCTGTACATCTGTACATCTATACATCTATACATCTATACCTATGTGCGTTTCTACACATTTAGCCTTTAGGCATTTATACATATATGCATATTGCATATATTACAAAACAATACATTGCATTACATAACATTACATAACATTGCACAACGTGACATAACATTGCATAACATTAGATAACATTCCATAACATTACAGAACATTACATGCACGCATGCATAGATACATACATACACACATACACACATACACACATACATACATACATACATACATACATACATACATACATACATACATACATACATACATACATACATAACACATATTACATACATGTATACATGTACACATGTATATGTTCATATAATCCGCAGACCCCGGCCGCCAAGGCAGGGGCGGCGCCTGGGGTGTGAAACCTGTCACCGTTGGCTTGCCACAAGCCTGCGGTTCAAACGTCTTCGCAAGCCTTTCCAAGGCAACCCTCACAGCTACAGCCTGCCGCTTGCCCGGCCTGAAACTTTACAAGCCAAGCACGCCACAGCCATTTGTTCTTAAAAAGGGTTCAAGCCTGCTGTTTGCCCGGCTTCAAACGTCTCCGCGCCAGCTCCACAAGTCACCAAGGTCACTGTTCTTAAAGGGGTTCATGCCTGCCGTCTCCGCAGACCTTTCCAAGGCAACTCTCACAGCTACAAGCCACACAGGCCACAGCCATCTGTTCTTAAAGGGGTTCAAGCCTGCCGTTTGCCCGGCTTCAAACGTCTCCGCATGCCTTTCCAAGGCAACTCGCACAGCTACAAGCCACACAGGCCACAGCCATCTGTTCTTAAAGGGGTTAAACGTCTCCGCAGGCCTTTCCAAGGCAACTCTCACAGTTACAGCCTGCCGTCTGCATCGTTTAACCGGCCTCAAAACCCTCCGCAAGCCTTTCCACTCAAACCCTTCCACAGGCCTTTCGAAGGCATCTCTCACGGCTACAAGCCACGCAGGCCACAGCCATCTGTTCTTAAGGGGTTCAAAGCCTGCCGTTTGCCCGGCTTCAAACATCTCGGCAATCCAGGAGGGGGGTCGGCGGCACCAGGGCGTTAGCCCTACTCAATATATATATATATATGTGTATATATATATATATACATGTGTGTACCAACATTTCAGAGATAGAGAGGGAGAGAGAGAGAGAGAGAGAGAGAGAGACCTGAGAGGAGATCGCAAGATCATCTTTGCCCTTCCAATTTTGGACATTGAGAGCTGAGACCCCGGCAACTTGGCAATGTCCAGAACAGACGAGAAGACGTTGTAGAACAGACCAGTCATATCCAGTCAAAACGTCTTCTCTGATCAATGTTTTTGGAACATGTTCTAGAAGAGTTCTTCATGTCTAGAACATGTTGTGTAGAAATCCGCTTCAAATCCTGTTTTTTACGAAACCGGAAGGATTGATCAAACGGATCAGGATGGATGAGGGAAGACGGTCCAAATATTCGAACTATTTCCCCTTTTTGGAAGTTCTAGCTCCCAACATCTCATCTCCCAACAGGCGGTGTCAGGATCTCCGGATATCTCAGGATCCCACCTTTGGAATGTAGGCATCCAAGAAACGGCTGCAGCAAACGCAGGAGAGCACGATCACCAGAGTAGTGGACTCAGAAGAAGGCGTTTTCAGACGTCTTCAGGACGTCTGTCGCTGAGCCGTACTACAATGCAACCAACGCAACCAGTGTTAAAAGGAGCTGGGTCAAGCCAGTACTCAAAGATTGAACGATTTAGTCTTGGAAGGACCACAGGATGCCGAATGTGTTCTTTGAGGAGTCTTCAATTTCGACAGTGCCCAAATGTTAAATGTTTGAGTCAATCAGATATCTGCAGAGTATGGGGAAAGGTCAAAACAAGTCAAGACACCCTTCAAGGAGGGTGAGAGAGATTGTTTGACCGCACTGAGCCATCCCAAACCCTTCCAAAACCATTAGATAATTCTAGTCTAGTATATTTTGATATATGTCGTTATAATATATATATATATCATATATATATATATATCATATATATATATCATATATATATATATCATATATATATATATCATATATATATCATATATATATATCATATATATATATCATATATATATATATAATGATATATTATCTGTATATATCATTATATATATATATCAATAATTTTCACTATATTTTAGTGGGACTATGAGTGTCCCATTGCTGAACGTCACAGGCAGGAAAGTTTGAATCGAAATTGCAAGCCAAGCGACTGAGATTTGTCCTGATAAGCGGCGAATGTACTGCGTCCTCGCTTCAGCGCCGAGCGACAAGTTGCAGGACTTTGAGACTGAAAGTAATGGAATCCCTCGGCCTTTGAGGGAGAACTGCATCACTAGCATCTTTCAAACGTGTCTGGGAAAGTTGGCAAGATGCTGGTAGTTGACGAATCCCACACTAAACAAAGACATCAGGATCTTCGTCCAAAGACAAATGATTTGGCACACGACAAACAACCACAAATGACCATTGACAGATTTCAACTGCTACCGCTGCTACCAGGCTTCACTGTAAGAGGTGCCATGTTCTTGGGACCTTTGTCACCTCGCAGGATGCCACCGCCAGACGCATCACCTGAAGCTCCAGTTTTCAGCGCATTCTTCCTGCGAAAAGTAGGCAGGAGACAAGCTAAATGACACTGCTAAATGATTCTAAATGCAGAATCTCGCCGAATCCAACCACCACTTCAGGGTACTATCCAAGGGCCATTTGGCTCACAACTGGTCCGAGTATTCAATATGGGTTCGAAGTTCCTTCACAAAGTGGCCGTGACTCAAACTGGACAGTGGGACAATGAAACTCCAGGCCCACCGAAAAGTCCTGTAGCAATTCGTGCACAAACTAAAGCCTTCCGATCAGGGCCACAGGCTCGAGAGGCTCGAGCAATCAAATGCCATCCCTTCGAAGGGATCTCTAAGAGATCGTCTCTTGTGTCAATCTGCTGGTCTACCCTACCTTCAAATCTGCCCAGCTTTTGTCTCACCCCCTGCACAAGACCAGCCTCAGATCAGAAATAAAGGAGTTGAGTTGCTGTATCTCAAAGAGGCCAAGGGATTGGTCAAACCACCCGTGGGCAGAAATCACAAGGCCTCCGTAGCCCCAGCGGTTTGGAGTGCATTGTTTACAGCCCCTCGGATCCCGGCAGCAATTCGAAACGAGTCCTTCCAGATTGATGGGTCACATTCCTTCGTCAATTGTTCGTCAGTTCATTCATTTCTTCATTTTCTGCATTGCAAATGGCCCGTGGAAACAAAGAGAACTCAGCTCAGGAGGCGGCAAAATCAAGAAGCCACCGGTGAGTTCACCCACTTTCTCGTTGCAACGAGAACACTTCACGAAGCCTGGCACCATGACCACAGCGACACGCCACCGATGCAGTGAGTTGCAACAATAGATTCCTGCTGTAGATTTTGCGTGTGCTGAGGGTGTTGCACTACACAGCGATTTTTTCGTTTCGGAGTCATTTTTTGTTTTATGTTTTTCAAGTTTTGCCACAAAACTCTCAGCGACACAAGAACAGATCTGTATTCCTAAAACATGACCGCTGAGAAGGACATCCCATGTTGGAGGTCAGTACAAAGCTCCCTGCAATGATGTTCGCAATCATTGTCCTTTGACGGGACATACTTGAAGACAAGAATCACAATTATAGCCTCCCTCTACCCTTTCTGCCTTTGTTCTCCGCATCTTGCCAATAGAGCATGTGCTCATGTATTCCTGGCAGTAGAATGCCTTCTCCCGAGCTCTTGTCATACACCAAACCTGAGGCTGAAGGGGTTGAAAGAACTGAATCGGTGTATCTCACAGGATAATTCCGGGATAATAATGGTGGCTTCGGAGGTTCAAGGTGTTTGAAGGCAAGTTGGGGAGTTTATCAAGTTCCTGTGGCTGCCCGCATCACTGTGTACATGATTTTACATGATTTGCATGCACAGAGAGATCTTACCCTCAGATGTTCTTAGCTCAGATTGCCATGATCGCCTCTGCCTTCCCACCCCTTTCGATCCCTTTGACTTGGCGACTTTGAACCAGGACGTACTCCAGCTGCATGATTGGAAGTCCCAGGATCTGCGGCTTAGCACAGAAAGCACAGAACAAATGCGCAAGGACCGGGCAGATGCCAAGAGTCTATCTCGTCCTGTTGGACTTCCTACAGCCGTGTTGCACCGTGTTGCCAAGTCCTAGAAGATCCTCCAGGATATTCTAGAGATTTCTAGAGAATTTTAGTTTAAAAACTCCAAGAACACCTCTGTCCAAGAAAACTCCGGAGCAGGGTGCGGCCAACCTCGATGATGACCCAAAATGTGCTCCAAAAGTCCGAGGTGTCCAAGCTCACCACCTGCGGACCAGGCTCAGCACACCCTGTGATACCCTGAAGCATCACAGTGGCATCTTGATGCGCATTCCAAAATGCTGGGAATCGTTTTCTCAGTTGGACACAGGACAGAAAAGCAGAAACAGATCGCAGCTTGATTGTTTTTCTTTCGAGAAAAGCTGGAGCTTCCCGCATTCAACCTTGATAGCAACGCGCAAGGAGCAGGCAGCAATGAACACGTAGAGGACAACAAGCGGCACTTTTGACCAATATTCTCCTGGCCCCAACTGGAAGGTTGGCTACAGCATGTCCCTGCATCCATTCCATTCATGATTTGTTCGGGACCTTCAGGGCCTTATTTCTCAGTTCGAACTGGTAAGAGTTCGGCGCAGCAGGTAACTTATGGAAGCGGGTCGAGGCTGCAAGTTGCTGCTTCCTCGTTCCAGCTTTTTCAGCTGCTGCTGACGACTTGAAGCATCGGCATTGAGCTGGTCCACCGCCTCAGGTCATATTACAGTACGAGGATTTACTTTCAATCGAATCCACGCATCTTTTCTTTTGCATGTGACACTTGCTAACAATGCCAACATTCTATCATCCGGGTGGGAGATTTATCCTTCCGGCCAATATCTGAGACGTGCGCAGTTTGAGAGCTGCTATTGCTTTCGTTGTTGCCCCTGTCCAACAAGGGCGTCTCCCGTCGCTCACCTGAACTGCACTGTGAATGCACCAAGGATGGATCCAGAGGATGTTGGCTGTAGTTTCAAAGGGAAGCTCAATTAGATACCCTGAAAGATCCTGAGACACGGCCAGACCACAAAAGTAATGCAATGTATTGCAATGTCATAGAAAGATATCGAAAAACATTCAAGCCATGAAGCTTGCAAAAGCCAGGGCAGCCAGGGTGCCTGAAAGCTGACGTGTGAGCTCCCGAGTCACTTCTCTGATCCCATTCGAAGCTCTTCTCCAAGGCCAGTGTCCCAGTGCAAGGCGCAAAGCCACCTCTAGCAGTGTGAAACGTATATATTTCATGTGAAATCGACAGAAAATTCTAAAGTCGCAACGTGATCTCAAGGCGCGAAGACTTCACAAGGATGATAGCTACAGGCAAAGTTGTGTCTCCTCTAAAAGTTGCAAAATCTGACATTACCAGATTTCCAGTCGCTCGAATGGTGTTCAAATTCAGACAGGAATCAGGAAGCACCAAAGATACATGAAGCAGCCATGTCTAGATTTGCGACTAGATCACGTGTGGTGTGTACCTATGCCAAAGCACAGCAGCCAGGATCAAAGAACCCAATACACGTCCAGCAAGAAGAACCAGGTCCGCAATGGTGTTACCTAGGCATAGAAAACTGGTATGGACATGTATGGACTCCGGTATGGGTGGTCTGGTGGGTCCAGAGCATAACTCGCAGCGACCGATGGGATGGGTGGTTTTCAACTATCAGAATGAAGTCGCTGTAACCTGAACCCCTCATTCATTTCAGAAACCCATCCTTTCCCTGAAGTGGCTCAATAGGTTCCGCATTAATTCTTCCAAGCAAGACCTTGAAGTGGGCCCTGAGTCTGAACTATGGGGCTCTCATCGGTCCCAGATAGGTGAACAATTATGACAAGGAGCAATGAGCATCCATTGCAAGTGAGTGGCAGCAGTGAGTGGCAGCAGTGAGTAGCAACCACCAATGGATCGTTCTGAGTCTGGAAATGGATGCCTTTGACAACTGTCCTATGGATCGCCAAGGTGCCTGAGGACTGTGGCCGCAAGAGCACCCGCGAGACGACAAAAATGATGTCGGCAGAGAAGAATAGCACGATTAAAATCGCCTCAGCCAAGATCCACTTGAAAACTAAAGTGGTGTTAAGCTCTGCACTCTGCTCTGCACATTTCTAGCCTGTTGAATATGTCTCCTACGAATGCCATCGGAGTTTCAATGTTCAAAAGCATGGCCATCCTCAGGATTGTCAGGGGTTCTATTGTCCAGATTGGCATGAATTGCGAGACATCAGTCGATCACAAGGAAGCTTAGCTGCTTCTCAGCCGCTTCTCAGCCACTTCTCAAGGTGAACAGTGTGGTTTTCAGATTGAGACATAGACTGCAGCTCTGGGGTTGAAGCATCCAGTCATGAAACGAGTCATGTCATGTCAAGTCTGTCCAACCAAAAGCTTCGCAGCTGGGCTCCCAGGCCCGGCCAGAGACACAACCCATTGCTACAACAAGGAGTGACCCACTGTAGAGAAAAAATCAAGCTGTACGTGGTTCGCAAGCCTTGTCAGGTTATTGTCCTCTTGGGCTTTGCTGAATCAGTTGGGGTACTAGTTGGGAAGTGTTGGGAAGTTTGAATTCACCAGTTCCAAACCAGAAGCATTCTGGACGGGTCTGCAGCCAACGTGTGGAAGTGCGACTGGGTGTTGCCAGGTATGCAACTCTAGAAGGACCTTCAACCGGGCGTTGATTTTATCATTGCTTCAATCTATAGTTTCCGGAAGACTTCATCGTAGCGTCTGTTTCAGCATGCTGATTGCCTTCAAAGTGAATGTAGAGGTAAATCATCTGGAGTATTCTTGGCTGAATTTCGGACCATTCATGACCACTTGAAGTGGTGGAAGAACTGCATATCCAAGCCAAATGTGGCAGAAAGCAACTCTGGCAACTGTGGCTTCTGCTGATAACCCGCATCCACTTGCAATCTAAATCATGCTTCAAACTTGACAATCTGCTTAACAAAAATGTCAAAACAATCAAAACCATTGCAACGAAATTACTTCTGTGAAGTTAGTACTACCCAAGACTTGTTGCTCTCCAAAGAAGATCTAGACAAGCAACAAGGTTTGACATAGAGCAGTGCTAAGCGTGAGCACGTTGTTTCAAACTTTTCCGTCCTGTCATCCCCTCACGAACAAACGAGCGGTTGCTTCTTTAGCTTCTTTAGCATGGGTACGTGCACATGGATGCAATACCCCAGTAATGTTGCTGCAAACGTGCAAATGAGGTGGTACCCTACTACTCCAATGAAACAAAAATTGTGAGTTTGACGGACATCCTTTGCTTCTGGCCATCACGACCCCTGTAGTCTTTTTTGAGATACCACAAGTGGATGCAAGTGGAAGCAATGCTTTTGAAACTGATGGGACATGCTGGTCGCATGTATGCCGCCAATAGTCCCAGACCAAACCCTGGCGCAGGGAAATTGTTCCGTACCTCCTGAGCTTCGAACGGCTGACCAATGTACGTTGAGAGGTTCTCAAGACTAATTGTTGCGGGCGCCTGCAGCTCGTGCAGGCAACTGATCAGAGATCAAGACATTCTCACGTCAAGCTCGGGAGCTACGGCCCAGAAACATGCTGCAGGAAGACAGTCAAACAACCTCAGCCTCTTGATCTTGTCTAGTCTGTCACCTTAATCAGAATCTTACTTGCGTGCACCCTTCAGATTTCCTTGGCCTTGGCCCGCTGCCTCTTTCAATTAATCTTCCCCGAAAGGACTCAAGGCCCACAGGGGTTTGACGAAAGCCAAGGGTCACCCGAGTCTGGAAACATCATGGGATCTTGATACCTCCGTACAGATTTTCTATGTCGACCATTTCCGCCAAATGAAAATAAAACAGAACGTTCTGTTGATACACTGTGTATATCGACTGTATACCTTGAAGACCTGGAGGCATTTGAGCTAAGAAACATCTGCTTTTGAAACCCAACAGAATCAAGTCCAGATAGCTAAAGCTAGCTTCCGTGAATAGAATTAAAGTGAACTGAATGTAAATTTGCAAACTGCCACTCAAAAAATTGCCCCTCAATTTTCTGGGGGATCAGCCATGAGGCAAGGTTATTCCCAGGTTGTGAGTGAAAGGAGTGGAAGAATTGTGATCACTGCCGGAGGACATATCGTCTGGAAAGTGCGTGTGTAGCAACATGTAGCAACAAATGTTTGGCAAGGAACACACTGTAGCACCCAAGGGCCTGGTCGACATCTGTGGTTTTCTTCTTTCGGACCAAGTCCAGCGCCACCTGAAACGCTTGGCTTGTACCCAGCAATGCTGCAATGCTCAGCAGAATACTTCCAAACAAACGCTTCGCCGCTACACATGACACATATGCTCAGTACGCACCTATTCAATGGCACCAAGGATTTGCAAGAACATCCAATGACACAAAGGATTTCTTCCGTTATTCTTTGTTTAGAAGGAGCAAGAGTATGACGTTTTTCTCTTGCTGTACTGTACGCTGAAGCGTAGTGAAAGAGTCCAACAGATGCAGGACAGTCAGACACTCCACGGAACTCGCACTACTCAGATCTACTTGTGCCAGTGCAGGAATCAGCGGCCTTGCGGCTGACCTTCTCTAGAAGTTGACGAAGGTTTCGCACGCCGGCCTTAGCCAATCGGCCAAGACTTATCAAAACTCGATGTGGCACGGAGTCTGAGACCTGAAGGGTGGCCTCAAAAAGCTCTGCTTCTGCATGCAATCGCAAGATATTGAAAGGTTGTACAGGCACTCAGCTACTTGGGTGTCAGAAGTCACCTGAATGACCCGCACTTCCTAAGAGCGACTAGTACCAAGTCTCTGCTCACCAAACTGGAAGCTCCAAACAACAATCCATCTTGATCCATCTTGATCGAATGTTCGTAGTCTTGATCGATCTTGATCAGGTGATGGAGAGCTTCCTCCCCGGGTCGGCCTCCCGAGCGTAGTCCTTGATCATCTTTTGAAGGGCCTCTTCCTGCCACAACGCATCAGTGAGCAGGGCAGTCACAATGCTTCATGAAAGGCACAAATGTACAAAGACAAGGGAAGGTACACGTAGCATCATGCAAAAACAGATTATAAATGAGCCCACTTGACTGGTGGTGACCAAGTAAAAAATAGTAAGGCATCACCTCCCCCGCCTGCAGGTTGAGGCGCTCAGTTCCAATGCCACTTTGCTCCTGGCGCTTCAAAACGACACCTCTGTCAGTACGTCAGCAGCAAAGAGCATCCACATGAACCCACGAGTCTTGCAACTCTGTGGATTAGGGAGTCACAGAGTGTGAATCACGTGACCAGGTCACAGCGGATGCGCCTCTGTTTGAGGAATAAGGTACCTGGAACAAGATCGGGCTAAACATGTCTGCAAATTCAGAACTCCTCTGGTAAAGAGTTCGATGTTACTAGGCCAGTATCGAAGTAGAGCGTGGACATTTACTTTGGTACGTATCATGGAACTGCAGAGTCTATGTGGAGAAGATCCACAGCAAATTAAAAATCATAACCCCAATGGAAAGTTGCAAGGAGGTGTGGTTAGGCTCAGCACAATTACCAATCGAGTACACCCCTGGGTGTGTTGCACTTGCTGGCGATGGCTAGCTTCTCTTCATAGACATAGCCAGCAAGGCGGATTATTTCCATCCGATCCTGAATTCTGCAAGCGAACAAAAACGCAGTCCCTGGTCACGACCTCAAATTAAAAACCCGATGATTCAGCCGCACCTCTGCTTTCAAGCGAAATGACAAGTACTGTTGATTGCAGGTCCCGACAGTGCCAAAAATGTGCCAAGTGACCAGCAAAGGGCCTGGGATGGTGTCCAGCACATTGGCCGTACTCAGAAAGAGTATATTGGACAGATCCACAGGCACCTCACTGACGAGCTAACAGGAATGTTTGAGATAGTACGTACAGCCACCTTAGTGACCTGCTTTCGCCAGTAAACCACTTCTTTCAACCACACGAACCTAATTCCATGGTTTAAGAGTGGCACACACTTTTCCAAATATATATATATATGTATATATATATGTATATATATATATACGTATATATATATATACGTATATATATATATAGCTATATGTATATATATATATGTGTATATATATATAAAAGTATATATATATATGTATATATACGTGTATATATATATTTATATGTATATCTATATATATATATATGTGTATATCTATATATATGTGTATATCTATATATATATGTGTATATATCTGTATATGTATATATATATATATACATACATATACATATATATATACATATATATATATATATACATATATATATATACATATATATACATACATACATATATATATATACACATACCTGTATATATATATATATGTACATACATATACATATATATACCTATACATATATATATATATACATATACATGTATATATATATACATGTATCTAGATATATATATATACATATATATACATATATATATACATAGATATATATACATATATATATATATGCTTCCGTGTCCCGTGGTCCCAGGTTGTCAGCCACAGCTTGGTAGCATCCCCCCATTCTATGTGGAAAAGCTATTTGCAACATTTCTGAGGTCCAGCCTAATATATACTCCGTATTTGCAGCATTTCTGAGGTCCAGCCTCGTATTTACTTGGTATTTGCAGCATTTCTGACTTCCAGTCTTGTATTTACTTGGTATTTGCAGCATTTCTGACTTCCAGTCTTGTATTTACTTGGTATTTGCAGCATTTCTGACTTCCAGTCTTGTATTTACTAGGTATTTGCAGCATTTCTGAGTTCCAGCCTTTNTACCTCCCATTGATATACTACACATGCTTATATATCGTACCTTTGAACTACCCATATACTACCTAAAGACGATCTGTATACTCCATATGTACCACCAACTCTCCCCGCCCAACTTATATTATATATCACATATATATATATATATATCCAATATATCAAGAGATCATTTATTTATAGACCATACATGTATGTATGTATANCTTATATTATATATCACATATATATATATATATATCCAATATATCAAGAGATCATTTATTTATAGACCATACATGTATGTATGTATAATACATACATTTATGTTATATAATATATATATATATATATGTGTCATGATATATCATGATATATATACATACATATATATATAATGCATATTATGTATATATATATATAATACATATCACATATATATATATATATATATATCATACATATTTACTGCATGTATATATATATATATGTGTCATACATGTCTTATGTATATATCATACACATCATATGTGTTACATATATGTATATATATATATGTATATATCTTACCTTTCACACATATATATATATACATATGTGTATATATATATATAAATACAACATATATAGCATACATACATGATTTATCATAGAGACAACATACCCCCCCACCCCCCACCACACCACAGGGGGGCAG
>BGPT01001327.1:63389-100889 GCA_003297045.1 Symbiodinium sp. clade C Y103
CGACCCCTCCCCCTCACCCAGGGGGGGGGGGCCGTCCGACGCTGCACCATATATACATAGATATATATATATATATACATATATATATATATATACATATATATATACATATATATATATATACATATATATATATACATAGATATATATATATATACATATATACATATACATACATAGATATATATATATATACATATATCTATACATATATGTATATATATATACATATATACATATATCTATATATATACATATATCTATATATATACACACATATATCTATATATATATACACATATATCTATATATATATATACATACACACATATATCTATATATACATACATCTATATATACGTATATATTTATACATATATCTATATATACATATATCTATACATATATATATATATAGGGATAGATATACACATATAGTCTTATATATATATATATTATTCCCTTGTTTTTGATGTTTATCCAGCATTCGGAGAAATCTGATGAAATCGGCTGGATATTGAGCAGCTGACATCTAGGTAATGATCCCTGAAGCTGCTATTCTGCTCCGGGTCCAAAACCTCCAGCAAAGCCTCAGTTCCAACACCCGCCTGGAGTTCTTTGTTGTGGATAGTCTCGAAAACAGCAAGGTTTCGAACCAAAAAAGGAAAGATTGTGTTGGAGATCTTCGATTTCCTGGATATGTTGCTTCAAAGGGTCTTAGACTCTGGATTCCCGAAGATAGATGAAAGCGTGTCGCAGGATGCTCTCATCTTGGTCATGGACTGGGCGTTGGATTTGACACTGGGCTGCCGAACAGAGGAAGGATCTCCACGCATGTCTCGACCTAAGGCCATGATGTCCATGACCCGAGAATCGCTCTGGCCAGGACTCGTTAGCCTTCTTTCCCCAGAAACGCCACCCTGAGATTTCATGTAATACTGGAAGACGAACAACAAAAACATGCCTTTAGACGAAGTCAAAGGCCGTGAGTTGGCAAGACAAACGCCCAATCCGTGTGTATGGTATGTAGATATAAATTTGAGCCTGTTCTAAGCTTCTAGATTTCCTGCATTTTCCTGCACTATGATCTTCTCACCGAGAGACCACGACATCGAAGTCTACGGGAGACACCCTCAGCATGGGTTGTGGCCTTGCAAAAGTGCTGGGCCGCCCCACCCAATTTGTCAATCTCATCAATGAGAACAACAGGATTTGAGCACTCCGTGGACTTGAGACACCTCAGCAACGGTCAGCAACCGAGGACTGGCAAGTTGAATTAATTGTGCAGTTGGATTGTATTGCTGCTCTTGACACACAGACCGCAAAGGCCGAAGGGTGTTTGTGGCTTGTATGGTTTCTGTACCTCATTGTCTTCTTCCCTTGAGCTGGACATCACAAGTAGTTTCACTACAGGAAAGGAGCTGCTAGTCATAAGCACAGATAAGGCGCTGGATGAGCTTCCCTGGCATTGCTCCAACCTGAGTCGTGATTGGGCCGTGTACAAAATACGGATAGAAATCAATCAATATATACATTTTTTGTATATACACACATGCATATAGGTAGATAGATAGATAGATAGATAGATAGATAGAAAGGTAGGTAGATAGATAGATGGATAGATGGATGGATAGATGGATAGACGGATAGATGGATAGATTGGATAGATTGGATAGATGGATAGATGGATAGATGGATAGATGGATAGATGGATAGATGGATAGATGGATGGATGGATGGATGGATGGATGGATAGATAGATGGATAGATCGATAGATCGATAGATAGATGGATGGACAGACAGACAGACAGACAGACAGCCAGGCAGGCAGGCAGGCAGACAAACAGACAGACAGACAGATAGATAGATAAACACATACATATCATAACATAGCATAACATGCCATGGCATAATATGTCACAGCATAGCATATCATAACATAGCATAAATTAACATATCATGACACAGCACAACACAACACAACACAACACAACATAACATAATATAACATAACATAACATAACATAACAGCATAACATTGCATTACATTACACTACACTACACTACATTACATTACATTGTATGTATATATATACACATATTATATATACATATATAGATATAGTAGTCTAGTATGTATGTAACATATACATGTATACTCATACTCAGCAAGAAAACTGTTTCAAATGCTATTTTGAAGAGCAAGTAAAACTCCTGCAGATTGAAGGAATTGTTTTCGGAGCCACGAAAAGCAGCCGGTGCAGAGCAGGAAGCGCATCCGCCACGGTTCTTTCATCAAGCACAGCCAGTCCTCTTTCCCTTGCCGCTAGACTTTGTCGGCTCCACTGGCGACTCACGATCAAAGACCTCGGACAGAGGCACCTCCTTCTGCCATGATGTTCAAACCAATCATTTCGAGGTTCCGGCTCAGAAAAAATGGACAACTAGCAGTGCAGCAGGTCCTCTCAACTGAACGAGTTGGTTCGAGTTAAGGGTCTCCTCCAACAAGGCCTTGCTGGTTGTGTGTTTTAATATTTTGCTGACGGTCGGCCTAACCCTGCTAGTTCAACAGGTCCACATTGGCATCAATCCACCTGCAGCCACACCATTTTTTTTGGATTGCAAGCATGACGCTGGATATCGCTGGACAAGCTCGGACTGTGGAGCAACTCAAATGCAACGAAAAGAACGAAACATGATCTAGTGCAGTCAAGGCAACCGTGCTCGTGCCAGAAGGTAAGAAGTCAAGTGTCCTTGAGCTTTTTCAAAGCCTTCAGATGCAGAAGCAATGCTTTCAATGTCATTGTCCAGCACGTACACTGCAACAACCAAACCACGATTCGTCCGTTTCAGTTGATACGTGTCTTGCATTCAAAGGAAGCCACACACTTATGGGAAAAAGGGCAGGAAAAGGAAGACACCTCGAAAGATACTGTCAGCTACCTGTACTTAGACACAAAAAATATCAAAAAATGATACAACAAACCAATGGACGCAGGTTGATTGTTGGCCAAAGGAATGCCAATCGTACGTGCTCCCTGAGGCTAAACGCCAAGAGGCTTTGTGCATCTTGTGGAGCACAACAATTCCAGAAGGCACAGCGATTGGTATCTAACAGCTGGGTCAGAGAGTTGCGAACTAAAGGTTCAAACATCTTGAAACACTGTTTGGGCAATCTCATAGTATGATGACTCCTGACAACATGCAAGGCTATGTGCCTTGTGTTGGTAGCGTAGCATCTTCGCTGCTTCTTGGTCTCTGTCTAATTACAGTAAATAAACACTGATCTCCGGCCAGAAGAATCCTTTAAGTAGTGCAATCATTGCAACACTCGTCTTCCTAGTTTTAGCCTAGTTTTTCCACACCATCTCTCAGGATATGCCTCCATCAACGAACCAAACTTAAGTGTCTCCTGGTTCCAGGATTGTCCCTCTCAACACCAGTGCCAACAAGGTGCGGCGCCAAATGTGCAAATCTCTTTCTGCTGAGGCAGCAATAACACGGCTCCGATGGGCTACCTGGGTGGACACTGGGCATGGCGACAGTCCAGCGCTAGCAGTACCCCCCATATTTGCCGGGTCCAGAGCCAAGCTGCCATTGAAACTAGCGCTTCATCCCCCAGTGCACGCTGACGCGCCTCACGCCAAGCAGTAGCAAAGGCAACCTGCAAAGGGCCACAGCAGCTACCAGCTGCAACACATCCAACGGATAAAGAAACTTTGGTATTGAGCTTGAAGTCGTTTAAGTGATCTTTAAGATTGCTGAAGTATGCGTCTTTAAGTATTGCTTAAGTGATGTTTTCTTTTTTGGGGGCATTGCATCCTGGTGTGATGGCATGTTGTTTTGTACTGTATTGAAAGTGCTTTCTCTGCCTTGAAGCCAGGGTATTTCCAAATGTTCAGAAAGAGTTGGCGCTTGTTCATGCCGAACCTTAGGCTGCATGGATGCTTGCACAATTCTGCACATGACAAAATCAGCACAATCACTGGCTTTTCACATAATGACTACCGAAGTTGATGCCTTCACTGCCAAGACTAGAGACTCTTGCACACTACCGCCTGGAAATCCCATTGGACCGATCCAGAGAGCATCGCTTCGAGAGTTTTCCACATTCCACCCACGCCTCAGAGTCGACTATCATGTTATTTCAGACTATCATGAATCATGGTTAGTAGAGCTCTTGAGATGGTTGATCTTGATCAGATGTTTCTGATCCATGCAGTAGCTGGCTGAGAAGCAGGGTCTGACATCATAAAGGAAAAAGAAACGCAGTGGCGGGATTCACTGCACGTCTTGTCAGTAAGAATCCCTTACCACTAGGAACAAACACGCCTCAGAAACTTTGTTTTTGTGTTGAATCTTTTGCGGGGGGAGGTCCATGTGGGGGTATTGGCTACTTTAGGGGGATCGGACTACTTCATGATGCATGACAACACACACCTGAACTGGCGCGTTGCCGAGATCGAAGCGAATTTGGGCCACCACAAGTAATATTCTTTGCAGAGTTCTCTCTGGACAGTTGCATAAAGCTCAACTTCTGAGTTAAACATAGTTAAACCATCAATCATTAATCAATCATCAATCATCTTCTTCAGTTCTCAACCAAATCTACCCCAGCAGCTCTGGACAGATTAGACAGCAACCTGTATATCATCTGTCATCTGTCTCTTTTGTGCCAAGTCTCACACCAGTTTCAACCTCCCCAGTGAGCGCATTGGTGAAATATCTTGGCATGCAAGCGAAGTTGAAGGCCAGGTCAAAGTCCCACGGCGCAGCATGGAATAGCACCCCGTTCTTGATCTTTACCTTGGAGCACGGAGGAGCGAAGGGCTGTGAACCGTGAGCACAACAAAGTACATCCCTGCACAACAAAGTCCGTCAGTACCACGTCGCAAGAATATCATTCCCAGCACCTCAAAGCACCCAAAAAATCTCCGGCCACAGGAGTGTCCCTCGTCCCAAGAGTTGTTTTCAGGGACTTTCGACTTTCAGCCGTTGAGTGACATAGTTTGAAAAAGCATAACCGTCAACATCCTTCGCAAGCTCTTCCAAGATGAAGTAGCGAAGAAAGCCTCACACGGTCTGCCAGGGTTGACTTTCTAAGAACTGTAGAGATCCTTGAGATGCTCACTTGGTGAATACGAACTCCAGAAAGTATTTCATAGATATATTATAGCTATTATAATCTATTACTGTATATATTAGATGTTCAATGATATTCATAGTATTTCAATGTTTTCATGGTAACCAATAACTGCAATACTAACATCAACTCTTTGGCAAGAACAAACACGCACTGCTCATTGTCATCATTCTTTCACAGCCCGACTATTGCCATTGCCCAAATTGTAAAGTTGGTCTGGCCAAAGAGCTGGGAAAGTCAACAATCTGGCTGAAATAGTCATGCTTTGACAAACCAGCTGCTTGAAGATCAACCTCATTTATGAGGCCAACCAAAAAACTGTGCTCCTGCGAGGTCCTTGGTGCCGAGCGAGTATGGCGAGTGCCCCAAGAGGTCAAACCATGCGAAGCCAGTCCACAAGGTCAGGCAAAACATGGCTAAACCACGTAAGGCTCGCAGCCAAGGTACAACGCTCCCTTGGGGTAAAGCACATTGAAGAAGGTCGAGGTCAAATTGCCTCAAACCGAATCCAGAGGAGAACGATAGGGTAGTAAATCTGTCTCAGAGTTTGTAAAATCCTTGTGATGTCATGCGTCTTTGACCCGTGACCGAGCTGTCAAAATCCACGCACGAAGAAGTCTTCGAACCGACGACAAGATTCACAAGAGATCTCTACTGCATCCATCGAGGAGCTTCGTATTGCAACATCTCCAGGCTTTGCCCAGTCGATGGTCAGTAAAAAGCCAGAAGCTGCCGGATCTTTGTCTCGGTGGCAAACATCCTAAGGCCAGCACAAAAGATTTTCTCTAACTCGTTCACAGATTCTGCTGCTTGAAGGAATTGATGCCATTGCTACAAAAACACACGCTGGAAAGACACTAGTCGGCCCTGGCCGCATTTGATTCGTTGCCCGACATAGTACAAGCCATAGTCTTGACCTGTGGGGCTTGGTTCTCGGGACGGAGTTAAGGGCAGACCGGACAGACCCGGCAGACATCGGCAAACCAGGGATGTTGCCAAGCGACCATGCCAATCAACGTTCACATATTCAGTCTCGGTGGCCCATCCGCCGAGATGGCGATAAATATCGAAGGCCACAGGGTTCCGCTGAAACGAGGCGTCAACCTGGGCAAAAAGCATGACGTAAACCGTGGAGATTAAAAAAATGCTGAACAGACAAACCTGCATGAGCGTATCATTGTACATCCTAAACCTGCATGCGAGGGCTTTGTGGCTGCTCTCGCAGCATCGCACCAGTCTTTCTGGAGCAGACAGTTCATCAAGTGAAAAATCAAGCTAAAGATGATAAAACATGCTGAAGCAAATGCAAGTGTACGAAAGACGTAGCCAGAACCCAGGTCCTGCAGCCACAAACCAGAGGGGCTTCGCTGCTGAGACTCCATTTGAAACAGGAACAGAAATGCAATTATGAGGACTGGAGGTTTGCCGGCCTTGCTTCATATTTAACAAGCCTCATGCATTGTATCATACATCAACATGCTCGCTGGAGTTCCTCTTTAAAGTGATCCTTGCCTTGATCCAGCTTGCAGAACAAAGTTATTTATATGAATTCCACTTCTAACAGATTCTAACACTTTCCTAAAATCGGTTCTAAGGTAGGTGCCCGCAGCTCCTTGCTGGCGTCATTCCCAGCAAAGGGATGGCCTTGGGTAATCGAAGCCCGAATTGGTGCTTCGGAAACCTCAGGTCATCAGCTTCGACCTCTTCCGACCTCTTCGTTTGGTCAGACCATCGATGCAAGGTTCTGCAATTTGAAGCCCAGGCACATGGCCGAAGAATGGCCTCTTGTGTGCATCTTCACGTTGGGAATGATGCGTCCTTCGATTTCCAGCGTGACCTGATGCAATCTGTTTGAAACGATGACAATTTGTTTCGAGCACTCCCCTCACCTGCTGCCTGCCCTTTGGGATTGCTGCTGTTGTTTTCTGGACAAGGTGCACCCAGGTTTAGTGTGTCAGTGAGGATGCTTAGAACAGATGCTTCAGACGATGTCATACGTATATATATATATATATATCATTGATACATGCTCATCCATTCAATCTATTCTTTCTACGTGCATGTACAATCATGTACATACATAATATACGCTTTACATCTTCTGGTGAGAAAGTCCAAGCAGCTATGCCCTTCCAAATTGTGACATTCGAGCATCTTGGCCCCTCGTATCTGTCTGTGCACACTCGTGGCACCCAATCCAACATTCGGGATGGCGGTTCGGGACCTTGGTCGGCATTGGAAAGCTGTGGCAGAAGGCCCCCAGCGGCTCCCCACCACGCTAGCTGGAATGTTCCTGCAATATGATGGAATCTGTGCAAGCATCCTACATATCCTAAAGAAAAAAACACGACAGGATCAGTATGGAACAGGGCAGCTCTTGTTGCTATAGAATCACTGACAGGATGTTCTCTTCCTTTACCTTGTGCCAGGGTGCCACCATGGATGCGCAGGGTGGGCACATCTTTGGTCGGCGCTGCCCACAGAAACAATGGCGACCGGCCCTTCCGCAAGAATGGAGGCTGGCCGTTGGAAGCATGGAGAACGGCAGCAACAAATAGGATGGCAGTCACTAAGCAAAGCCGCCACCTCAATATCTAAAGTTCCAGCTCGGCTCTGTTGCTTGATAGGTTGCACTGTTGGGTTTGCTGGGACAAACGGATATTTAGACTGGGAAAATGCATGATGAGCCAACAAGCCTCCAAGAACCTGTCATGTGATTTGATACCACAGGGAGATGTAGGCCAGGGGCCTGAAGAATTGTTTTATGCACTTTATTCTCGAGTATTCTGGAAACACTGTACCAAGATGGATTGAGAGTACAGCATTGAAAGTGTCAAAGTGGCAACGTGTCGTTGGCCACTTGACAAATAAGGAAACCGGATCCTGAAACATTCGGTTTGCTGTTTTGTAGTGATCTATAAACTCCAGATAAAAGGATCACATCGCAGAGATACATTTTACTCTAGGAATCGTAAAGTTCAGGCACGGTCTCAATGCTCTTTGCTAGTTATAGGTACAAAATCTAACCTGTGTCCAAAAATGTCAGAAGGTTGCCAGTTGTTCTGCCAAGTTGCCTTGGAAAGCGGCTGCACCAAATTTTGATGCCAGGCGCATCGCTGAGCAACGGCTCGTTGGCCGTTTCCATCAAAAATGGTGAACTGCGGCACCACCGCAGTGGAAGATCAACACTGGGCAGCTGCGGCTATTGACGTCCAAAGTCTGAAGTTGAAAGGCGTTTCTGGTCTCTTCACGGTTCATTTCAGATCTCAGAAAATTCACGCATAATCCATCTTCTGTCGGTCTGCTGAAGAAAAAAGTACTTCCATCCCAAGAGCCCAACTATGCAGAAACTGAACAAAGGTGCAACAGAGACAGGTAGTTCAACATGTTCCTTGGAAATGTTTGACCATCTAACCGTTTTTAACGCAATGTTGCGAAGGCACGGCACATGGCCAAAACAGCTGCGGGACCTGGGATCAAAACCGGCGCTCGGTCACAAAGTATGGAATTAGTCGCTTTGGGCAACCTGATTCCTAGGACTTTGGGAGAAGTTTCACCACCCATGTGAAAGGTGTCTGGCATTGTCTGACCTATAACGCGAACTTCAGAGTCTCCTTGTCTACAGGAAAGTTCTGCGGAAGTACTTTTCTTGCTCGACGGCGGCTCGAATCAGCCGCTGTCAGCCAGTTGCTAAGTTCTTTCACTGCAGCATTGTAGTTCCTCGCACGCGTCGTTGGTTAGCTGCTGCGGAATGCAGAGGCTGTGAGCTGGGCAATCTGATAGTTCTTTTATACACAATGCCGACAAAACACTAATACTGACCCCAACAGCATTTCCTCTTTTTCTTTCCAATCGGACATCTTTCTTCAGTTCAGCCACAACATGCCACAACGACAAGACATGCAAGACTGTCCGCTTGTCGCACCTATGTAATCTCATTGACATGCTAGTGCTGGAATGCAATATGAATTTCGAAAGCGGGGAAAACTGTCCTCAAGAATTAAACCTCTGTAGTCAAAGAAGGTTGCTTGTACCTACACAGTAATTTTCACGAGGTGTTCCCCTCGGCTCCTGGTCGCTGGCAGCTGCATCTGCTGACTAAAGCTCTGAAGTGCAGCAAAGACATCCACACACGGAGCTGACGAGGTACCTCAGTGTGCCAGTGTAGGACCATTCATTCTGTTTGTCTCCAACGGACTTTGAGCCTTGGAACTCAGGAATTCTTCAAAGGCCGAGGCTTGCTGGTGTCCATTTAGATCCATTTAGATCGATTTGGTATGTTTTAAAATGTTGTTACTGTTTGGAGACGAGGAGTTACAGCAGTCTCTGATGAGCTCTTGTCAAGTCTACCTGCTCTGGGGCCAACCTGGAGCTGCACATTGATAGCGGGATTTAAGTATGTTTCTTGTCTGCACAGGAATACTTTAGGAATCATATAGATGGAAAGGGAAGAAATTCTGACTTTGATGATGCCTGCCATTTCATCAAATACAGCTGACCTACTGGCTTTGTTGTCACATTTCCTGTAAACATTGTTAGCAGGAGAATCAAACTGGCCTGGTCATTTGCAGCAATCTCCCTAGACCTATCACCGACACCCAGAATATGATGTCAATGATTTGTAGCATAGTCATAGGTTGTGGCAGCAACCCGGATCAAACAATGTAGGTAACTTTTGGGGGGTTTGGAGTAAACAGTTTGTTCATGGAAACAAGCATAGAATGTTGCGTTCGCGGCAATTTCGGAATGTGCCAACCAAGGCACGAAGGTAGCCGTGGGCGGCAAGGTAGCGTCGGGCAAGATCTAAGCAAGGCCCAGTGACTCCGAAAGAAGGAAAATAAATATTAGAGGGGGATGGATCAAAGCCTGTCATACTATATTCATCCATATTCGTGGAGGATGAACTTCCCATTTACACATTTACCAGCTATTTTGGTGTTCACCAGGGTACCGGGCTTTTGACCTGCAGCCAAATGAAATTAAAAAATATCATATGGAGTGGTATGGAATACCAATAGTACCGCATAAGGCGGTGGCGGAAGTTTCAGAGATAGGAAACCTATAGGAGAGGTTGGTTGTTGTGAATCATGGATGGCAGAGCGAACCCACTGATGGATTGAAAGGTGGTTGGAGTGTCGGGCTATCTATCTGTCTATCTATCTATCTGCCTATCTATCTATCTATCTGTCTATCTATCTGTCTATCTATCTGTCTGATTATCTAACTATCAGTCTGTCGATCTGCCGATCTATCTATATATCTATCTGTGTATCTATCTGTCTATCTGTCTATCTATCTGTCTTTCTACCTACAAGTATCTGTCTTTCTATCTATCTGTCTATCTGCCTATCTGTCTATCTGTCTATCTGTCTATCTGTCTAATTATCCATCCATCCATCCATCCATCCATCCATCCATCCATCCATCTATCTATCTATCTGTCTTTGCATCTGTCTATCTATCTAGCTGTCTATCTGCAAGCTTGAAAATGAAGCTTTTCTACGAGACTTCCTTGAAATTTGGAAGTTGAAAGCTGAAAAACGAAGCTTTTCTGCGAGACTTCCTCCATTTTTGAAATTGCCAACATCAAAAACGAAGCAATTCTGCGTTGACAACACCAAAAACGAAGCAATTCTGCGCGTCTTCCTCAGTTTCAAGTTGACAACATCAAAAACAAAGCCATTCTGTGAAGCTTCCTTCAAGAATGTAAAATCGAGTGTGCAGATGGTGGCCTCGTGCCAATGTCTGAAGTACTGCGCCTGCCACGAAAAAGTGAAGCCAGGCCCGCCGCTCTAGGGAGCCTACTTTTCGACCCTTCGGAACCACAAAACATTGGAACAACAGTGTGTTTCGTGACCATCCTACCTTTTCGCAAATGCTGATTTTCTTTCTTCTTCCCTTTTCTCTTCTCTGATCTTCTCTCTTCTTTGCCTCTTCCCATCTCGGCTTTTCCATCTGTCCATATTGTCGGAAGTTTGACTTCTAAACTTCCTTCGACTAACCTTCTCAAGTTGTCTAGGAGCCCGACCATCACCAGGCGCCGTCTGCCATTCTCCACCAACCCGAGGCGACACTAGTGCACAATGCAACAATGCCACCTTGCGGTGCACCTCAAAAGGGCAAGTAAAGAGAGCATAAAAAGACTAGCAATTTATTCAGTGCTGATGAACAAGTAGCGATAACAGACACATGTAGCCGGTGAATGGTGCTATGCAACCTGGCCGTGAAGTTGTTTGACAGATGCTGGCCTGAAGAATCCACATCTGTCAATGCCGTTGGCATTAGGTCCCACAATTTCCTTGGGCACTGGCTGAGAAACTTGGTTTGATCGAGATGTTGAGCGACTGCAGCACCTTGTGGTTGTCTTTCCTCAAAGCGATTGCTATACGAAGCAAACTAAGGCAATTAGAGGACAAGTGCGACAAGTGCGACAAGGGCGAGGTGTCATCTACCGTGAACATGGTATATTGCGCTTGTAGCGTTCCACCATTCTCATGGAGCATATTGAATTCAGGGTACCTGGGACCTGGTGTGCTTGTGTTTTCCTGGGCTGTTTCACTCAGAGTTCTTTGATCTTTGGTCACACCTCCATGGCTACCATCAGTGAAATTGAGCACACATAGATGTATATATATATATATATGCATGAAACACGGCGAGCTCATGCAAACACTCATCCTTTGTAGACTGTTCTCGTTGTATGGGTATAAGTATTGCTTCCAGTATGCCGTTCTCCTAGGAAAGAAATGGCATCCATCAGTTGCAAGGACCAGAGCGTCACAAGAAGCCAAGTCACATGTTGACGAAAACATCAATGGCTTCACTTAAATCCTGCGGGCATTGTGTGAGTATTTCTCGTGAACCATGGTGACCAGTATTCATGGCTCAGTAGAAAATCCTAATGGTGAAAAGCAGGAGAAATGTTCAGCCTGTTAGTTGTTCTTTGTTTGGTCACCTGTTGTTTTGGATTCACCATCTGTTGCAAACATGTGCACTACGCAAAACTGCGGACACTAATACAATCCTCCGACAATTCGAATGATCATCCTTGTTCATCTCTTCATCGAAGTAGCCGAGCTGCTGCAAGACCTGTCACTATGCGCGGGGCAAAATGGTTGAAAAACAAGTGATGTCAGCAGCGTTTGTGAACAATGATCATGAATAACAATACATACACTCTGATTCAATGTCCATTGAGAACCTGTACAACCGGAACAAGGGCTGAGAATGAAAAGAAGTTCCATCAGCAAAGCAGAAAGCTGGCCAGGTGGAAGATCACAGAAGAGGTTCCACACTGTTCAAATATGTTTCTTTTGATGTTCTGTTTCAATTTGTGCAAAAGTACTTTGAAATGAACTGACTTCGCGGTCCCCCGGCCCCGATTTGCCTCTGGGACGAGTGCAGCACCATCCATTCTTAGAAAAGCTCCACCTCCCCTCACGTACTCTACAGCCTTCAAAGAGCCACATTCCTGGCCGCACGTGCTGGTTCTGATTGACAGGTATGTTTGGCGAGTTGCCATTCTACATGCGAAGACATGGTGGAAGGTCCGTGACATGAGAGGGCTGTCCAGAAAGTATACAGATGGATCTTGCAGGCAAGTTTGCTTTCAGGACTGAACATGAAGACCATCTAAACTTCTAAGCAGGTCCATATAGTCTCAACATGGTGAATGTGGCGCAGATTCCCGAAAAGAAACCTCGGAACTAGTTCGCCCACTTGGTTGCATCTCCTCTTTGCTTCCCAGGCCTCAAGCCACTTCTTCGTAGCAGTTGGTTTGCCACGGGGTAGCACGAAAACAAGATGATGGTCATTCCTCTTCCAAGGTGCCGGTGGAGCCTCCAAGACCTGGGCTGGGCGGCTTGGCAAACCCTGGCTGCACTATGTCCCCCGTCGTCCCCGTCGTCCCCATCGTCCCCGTCGTTTTCGTCGTCCCCGTCCTTGAGGAGTTGGGCAATGGCCAGGTGCTTTGGCCACACCGTCAACGTCAATGCATGGCTGGCTGCAAATTTGCACATGGCTGGAAGTAGCGGTTGCTCCTGAACTGGCCACAGGCAGTTTCCAGATAGTTGGGGAACCAGAAAGTCCCATGACGTGTCGAACCAACAATTGATAGCAACCAGGCAGCTTGCCTTGGAGACAATTGTTATAACTCGCTTTGTGCATGACGATGGGTGAATGAGTCCCAAACCCTCAGTGCATGTAACCTGGTCTTCCAGGTACTCCAGGTCAATCAGCTTTGATCGAAGTGTGTCAACTGCTTCTTGCTGGACCTGTTCCATCAAAGCGATCGCTTCTGTAAGGCTTGAATGCGACACCCCATACACTACTCATCTTCAAGATGACTGTTCAATGAGCCGTGTGTGAAAGCACAGGCCTTCTTGCGACCAGAAAAAGCAATTGCAGATTGCAATCAGCGAGGAGATGGATAAGTAAGTTTGGCTTGTGCGAGTTGGACTTCTGGGAAGCTTTCATACATAAATATAATGTATGAACATATGCTACACATTGAAGAAGATCTTGGACATGTCTGGTTGGGCAGCTGCCTACAAACATGGACTCGCAGTACTTCATGGAGCAATGTTGGCAGTTCAGATTCTCATGGCAGATCTGATTGAAAGTACTTCCCCTTATAGCATTTCAATTGTAGGTCGCATTCCCAGCCCGCTGCCTTTGCGTTGTCAAACTCCTCTGGGTGCAAATCCTCGATTGTGGAGATGCCGTTTGGATGCCTCAGCTCGCCATATGATTGCAAGGTAAGCGCATTCACCTTGAGTTGCGAGGTCCCGATGAATCCCAGCAGTGAAAAGCTAAGAGCACATCAGTGGACACTCCAGGGAACAACCCAGTATCACCTGTCAACATCTATGCAAACCCCATATTTCGGGAACTTCCCGGGGAAAATTAGGGCATGTTAGAGGGCTCTTGCCAGGCAATTTTGGAAACCCACAACTGTCCAAGATGCAACAGCATCTTCTTCTTTGGTGGCATCTCTTCGTTCTCTTGGGGTCCAGTTGTAAACCAATCCACCTGCTGCACAGCTTTGTTCGGAGTCACGAGCAGCATGGTCGTTTCTGGGGAGCGTTTCACAGGCAATGCTTTCAAATAAGTGAACGGATGCACTGTACAGCGATTCGCAGGCTCGGAAGCTGAGTAGGGATGAGTGAGAAGAACACTCCGTAAACAGTGGAGGATTATATAGAGATGTGTAGAGCATGAGCAGCAAGATGTTCCAAGTGGCTCTTGACACGCCTTGCTCTTCTGCTTGAAGGCATATGCAACACTGGGGCTGCACAAACGAGGAAGCAACGTCAAGACTTGAATAGAGGTCTGGCGTTGCAAAAAGCCCTGGGCCAATCAATTGTAAGCAATCAAATGCAAGCAGAAATCACTTTCCCTACAGTCGTGCGAGGATTTTTCCCTAGCTACACGCTTGCCCGCTTACGCTCAATTAAACGCCTCTGGCTGAGCCCATATACCTCTAGAAGGAGACGTAAGAATCCATTCACTCACTCATGCAGAACCACTTGAAAGGCCATTTTGCCTTGAGCTATTGACTCTCGCCGCCACTTTACCAAGCATCGACCAAGTACAAAAAGTCTAAATCCGGTGCAGCGAGCGCAATGGCATCCACATTCTCCTTCCGACAAACATCCAGTGCGCAATGGATGAAAACGTCGCAATGTTGAAGAAATGTGAAGAAAGTCTTTCTGGATCTTTCTTGTATGGGTAGGCGACTTTCCCCGACCAAAACTTTTGGCTCTCCACGCCAAGGTGCCTGAAAGGCCAATCTGGCTGCTTCCAAGCTAATGGCAATGTCATTGGGATCCTGGACTGTGAAGGGGTGAAAGAATGCCTACAAAACTGCTGCCCTTCAAACAAGGCGCAAGGCAATCCTATAAGCTTGTACACCATTGTTGAAGCGTCGATGAAGGGTGGGGCTCTTCACTTGCTCACATTTGATATGTAGACAACAACTCGGCACATGGATGAATCCGTAGACCTAAGCTAAACAGGAAAGAGAAAGGAACCATTTCTCTAAGTCAAATGGTGTATAGCATGGAAATCCAAAAATATCTCTAAAAAGTGTCGCGCCACTGTCCTGTCCTTTCCACCAGCACGGCGCTCCACTTCAATGAGCTCCAAGCCGAGGGCCGCAACGAGCTGCTTCCAGTTTTTGCCCATCGTCTCAGTGAAAGCCGATCAATTGCCGTGGCACAAAATCATGGAGTGGTGACAAATGGATACAAATGGCATCATTGCAGACGCCCAAGTTACTACCGAATCTTGTGTTGCCCAGGGTTTCTGCAATGAGAAGGGTTCCCATTCTGCTTGTCCGGGACTGAGAGTTCAAACCTTGGAGCCTCCCTGAGATTTTCCAAACTGCAACACAAAGACTCGAATGATCTGAACATATCTGAAGTCTTTCGCTGTCTAGTCAACGAATCAAAACAGAAAGCTTCCTACAACCGCAGGTTGCAGGCTCTTTTGACTCTTTGGCTCAAGGGACAGACGCAAAAACGTAGCCCTTCTGCAGCTCCCCGTGGCGCTTTACGGCTTGGACGATACCATTGAAGTGCTTTGGCCCAAAAACATCGCCTTGCGAGGTCCACAAATGTCCGCCAGTCGCCGCCAGTCTCTGGAGTCAGCTACAGATCAGCATATATTTCCAATATGCGGAAGGTAGTCTCACATTTCTGCAACACTCCATATAAACATAGTCTGAGCACTGAGTTGTGTGAAAGCAAGTGCACAGATTGACAAGCTTCTTCGGTAATGTGATTCGAAATGGTGGAGATGAAAGAAAACTTGAATGCAAGGAAGTACCACTGTGTGGAGACTTTTGAGATTGATTTGTTGATGTTCAACTAGTACAGTAACTAGTATATAGGCAGGCGTTGACCCCACTGATATTCTTTGCCGCAGTTCTTTTGGCAAACTTTGTGTTTGGCCAGCTCTGTCTTACTTCTCCAAATCTGGGTTAGTAACGAGCCTGTTGAAACAGAAGGGGTCACAAGTTCCGATTCACCACATGTTCACAAGTTTTTGGGTCCAGCTGTAGCTGCCACGTCACCATCAACGACAAGACCAAAGCGCTTCTGTGCCCTGCCAAGCAGAAAGGTCGGAAAAAAATGAGCATCAAAATATGTGTATATAATATGTGTATATATATATATATGTAACAAAATATCAAAAAAATGTGAAATAACAATCATTTTGCCAACCTTCAAGAAGTAGCTTGTTAGCAGACACTAGGTCACTAGGTGTTGTCGCTGCATCTTCTTATCCAGGTACAATGACAACGTGCCGCAACTTCCATAGCTGTCGAGGATCCTGGAGCTGCACCAGCGGAGAAGCCGCACCTGGGTGCGGTGGCAGGAAGCTTTCTACATTTGCAACCCGTACTGAAAAACCTCCAAAATACATGGAACCTATTCGAAAATGATAGTTGAAGATCAGTTTCGGGGACTCGTTCGCCTCTTTTCTCACAAACCCTCTGGTTGCAAACCCATCCAGGAAAAAAGTGCGGGCTCCATATTTTCTACATGGCAAAGACAGCATGATAGTTGAGATGTGTCAAACAGAGCACCAATTTGAGAAAATCTCGGGATGCTGAAACACATGAAGTCGGATGTAGCTGGCAGAATTGGCTAAATGGCAAGGGATTGCACAAATGCAGTCACTAGATTAGATCACTGCTGGTGTCGGACATCATCATTTTCAACATTCCGCAAAATGGCGCAAAAAGATCACAGGGGCTACTACTGTCACAACACCATGAAGTTCGCTGATGTCCAAGGGGCAAATTGTTCTTGTCGAAAATGGCATTGTGTCACGCGGCCCACGGAAACGGCACGCCACATGGCTCAAAACAAATCTGTCCATTGGCCAAGAGACTCTACCTTCAAACGACGGCGAATGGTTGCCTCTGCCGCCTGTGTCCGAATTTGATTCCTTTTGCAAGAGAAAATGCTGCCAGCAAGAATCGATGATCCTATTTCCAAAGATTTAGGGGAAGCTGGGAAAAGGAGGCTTTGGGAAATTTTGAGCCTCTGTAGATGCAAGCATGAGGTGCGAGCTGGGTCAAACTCCAACAGCAGGATATGTTCCGGAAGGCACAAAAAATGAGGCGATATTTACTGCATGAAATCTGATCTCATATGATATGACTAGGATGAAAATAGAAGTCTTCTGGGCACAACCTTCAGCAAGAGGCGAAGCAGGGCATGACTTCTGTAGAATATCCATCTTCTCCCATGTGTGTCATGTGATGTTATGTGCATAGTCTTGAAATCTGCATTTGGCACCAATTGGATCCAATCGGCCCGGAGGGTTGAATTTGCGCACAATGCCGGCACAATGTCTGAGTCTGGAGCATATGTCCGTCGATGTCCTTTGATCTCAACCACGTCGTTCCTTGTTTGGAACTTTGGTGTGAAGGTCTTCGGTGGAAGTCCCGAAAAGGACGGAGCCTGCATATGAGGCTAAGCTAAGGCCAGTGCATGCCGCCCACGGAGAAACGGTAAAACCTTCAATCAATGGGGCAGCAAATCAGGTCTGATCTTCAGAAGGGCAAGCACATTGAGACAAGGACGATCTAAACTGAATCTAAACATGACAATGGCAACTTGGAAACTTGTTGCATTGCTGAAGAGTCCACACACACCATCAAGTATATAGATGCTTGGGGGGGTTGTTGCCTCCACAAACGAATTTTGATGCAACAAAGTTGTATTTTCCACAAACAGCAGGTATTGGAGAATCCTTTGAGAAGATTGCATCCCCATCAATTTCACCAACAACAAAGTCTGCTTTTCTCCGCAAACCCCAAGAATACATGCAAATATCAAGGTGTGTTTGCCAGGATGGACTGTGTGTTGTCAAGTTCATGTTCAATTCTTCGGGTTGAGTCCTTTACTGACACTGGCAAACACAAAACATGTTCTTCAGTTGTCCTCACTCATGATTGGCACTTCCTACATTTTGTTCCCACATCATCGAAAACCTGACACAGCAGAAATTTGGCATCGACGCACCAAGAGGACAGCGAGCTGTTCTCGTCAACCGGCGTTCTTCACCGGCATCCCAATGGCACTACCAGTACAGCTAAAAATGCATTGGGGATGAATGCAGAAAATAGTATCATATAAAACTTGCAAAATACATGGCAAATTGACGGCAAAAGTCGTTTGCTGTCTTCAAATCCCCATGCATTCACTCACTTCTCCTCCTTCAGACTTCTTTGGGAAGAAGTGCCAGGATTGCACCAGACACAGGCGTTCGTGCCCAAGAAAGCTCTTCGCGCACCTGGTGGCGTCTGGCTAGAAGAAATGGAACGAACTGACCACGAGTGTAGTGGGGGTGATAATGCACGAATGTGTCAAACGAAAACATTTGGGGCAACATGATGCAACAGGCGCAGGAAAGGGAATAGCAGTAGGCACCTGCTGCGGAAAGCGCTTGACCACGCCGGCACAAAGCTCTAGCGTGTCTGGTCTGATGCCATCTTCCTGTCCAGTGCAATTCATCAAACAGACGCAATGCACCAAGTAGCTCTTGCCCTACCATCTCAATGAAGCTGAGACATGTCCATCTTGTCACAGGTCCCTGTTCCATCCTTTGGCAATCCTTTGAGAATAGACAACCCACGCAACCATTACATCAATCATTACATGACTACCAGTAGTACCGCACAAGGCGGTGGCGGAAGTGTCAAAAATAGGAAACCTATAGGAGAGGTTGGTTGCTGTGAATGATGGATGGCAGAGCGAACCCACTGATGGACCGACAAGTGGCTGGAGGCAGCGCTGTGTAGTTGTGGTTGTAGTTGTAGTTGTAGATGTAGATGTAGTTCTGGTCGTGGTTGTAATTGTAGCTGCAATCTAGTTGTAATTGTAGTTGTAGCTGTCCTGGTATTATTGTGGTTGTAGTTGTAGTTGTAGTTGTAGTGCAGTGCACTGCAGTGCAGGTGTAGTGTAGGTTTAGTAGCTGTAGTTGTTGTAGTAGTTGTAGTTGTGGTTGCTGTGGTTGTAGTTGTAATGGTTATCGTGGCTGTGGCTGTAGTTGTTGTAGTTGTAGTTGTCATGTAGTTGAAATTGTAGTTGTAGTTGTAGTTGTCGTGTAACATTCCGAAACGAAGCAAATCTGCGAGACTTCCTCCATTTCCAACTTGGCAACATCAAAAACGAAGCAATTCTGCGAGACTTCCTGCAAAAATGGAAAGTTGAGTGTGCAGCTGACGGCCCCGTACCAATGCGTTTTGCGATTTTTCCATGCCATGTGTCTAAAGTACTGCACCTGCCACGAAAAAGTGATGTCAGGTCATACGAAATGCTGCACCTGTCACGCAAAATGATTTTGACAGACCTGAAGATCTTATGTTCCAAAACGCAACCCCTCTCAGGAAATCAGCGCCCTGACCTCTTAACATGTTTGCTTGAAGTGTCTCTTGTACTGCGCCTGCCACGAAAAATGCATCTGTGCAGATCNCAACCCCTCTCAGGAAATCAGCGCCCTGACCTCTTAACATGTTTGCTTGAAGTGTCTCTTGTACTGCGCCTGCCACGAAAAATGCATCTGTGCAGATCCGCTTCAAATGTCCCACGCCTGCCATCGTTTTTGAAAATGCGACAAAACCCGCACGTTTAGCTCACTCTTGACAAGGTGCAGAATCCCTTGCGCCTGCCACACAAAACGACGCCTGGACGTCCAAAAGTGGTCCGAGCATGTGGTGCTTTTTAACATTTTCACTTCCAAATGTGCTTCGCGCCACAACGGCGTGCACTTTTTCGACATCACAACTTTTCACTTCCAAATGAGCTTCACGCCACAGCGCCGTGCACTTTTTCGACATCTCAACTTCCAAAAGTGCTCCGAGCGTGACAGTTTTTACCACTTTTTACTTCCAAATGTGCTTCGCGCCACAACGGCGTGCACTTTTTCCACATCTCAACTTCCAAAAGTGCTCCGAGAATGGTGTGCTTTGTCACTTTTCACTTCCAAATGTGCTTCGCGCCACAACAGCGTGCAATTTTTGATCTCTCATCTGCCCAGATGTCTCCGCACCCGCCGCTTTAGCGAGCCTACTTTTCGACCCTCCGGAGCCACAAATCATTGGAAACACACAGTGTTTCGCGAGTTTCCTACCTTTTTGCGCACCTGCATCTTCTCTCTTCTGACTTTCTCCCTATCTGATCTTCTCTCTTCTGACTTTCTTCCTGGCTGTGCTTTTCCATCTNACTTTCTCCCTATCTGATCTTCTCTCTTCTGACTTTCTTCCTGGCTGTGCTTTTCCATCTGTCCATATTGTCGGAAGTTTGACTTCTAAACTTCCTTCGATTGCATAACCCCACTATTCTCATCCAAGCACCAAGAACCACCTCGGGAAACTACTTTCGATCCCTTGCAGCACCTCAGGCGCCACCACACTCAACAGCACAAGGGCAGAGGAGGCGATTTCCCGATGTACCTACCGCCCCACAGTGTGGCACAGCTAATTCGCCTCAAATGTTCACAATTTAGCTTTTCATGACGAAGGAAACCGTTCCTTCGAGAGCATTGAATGACTTGATCATTGAATAGTTTGATTGATTGTTTTGCAAGGATGCCCAAGGGTTTAGGGTCCTACTGTACAATTGTTGGGCAAAAGACAAACAAAACAAGATATATAAATTGAATAAATTGAACAGGTCGTCGCCATAGCTTTACCCCATCTGCCTCCAGTCTTTTGAGCAGCTCCTGGGTGCAAGTGTGGTTCAGTGTTGCAGCAAGCGGAAGGTCAGTCAGAAGTGGCCGCTGCCCCGCTGTACAGCCGGTGTCTGAGGACGGATCCAGCGCGAGGGCGGAAGCTTTGGCATCAGCCACCTTCCGCAGGTGCGAACCTAGCAGAAATGAAGCGAAATGAACCACGAAATGAAGCGAACGGTGAGTCAGGTGATGTCAGGTGCTTGGTGTTGTCCCGAAAGATTTACAGGACTCCGCGAAAAAACGACTTGTGCCAGTCTCATCTGCTCCAGTTCCATGTCGACACCCAAGGCAAACTGATGGTGAGTTTACCCCTTGCAATCATTTCATTGTCCTTGGAAGCCAAGTGTACGAGGACAAAGCATAGATGAAGGGCAAAGTCTTTGAAACTGCAAAGTGTAGAAGTTCTGGTGCATCAGGTGCCCAAAACGTAGAGCACTCGAATTGCTATGAGCTTTCAAGCTAGGATTCCCCGCGCGGCCCAGCACAGAGCAAGGTAAGCAAGCGGCAGCCATCGGCAATTGCCACATGTGGCAAGGACTTCATTTGGGCCTCGAAGTGTCGAAACTCGCACTGCCACTTTAGATGGGTATGGGCGGTCAGTCGAAAGTGCCGTACCAATGGCCCCATTTTTAAAAAAGCATGTCTAATTAGAAATTAGTATTGCACATTTTTCTGCAAGCGGATAATTGAAGCACTAGAAGCGGAAAAAACGAAACGAATCGAAGGTGCCTGTGCAAGAAGCACCACCTTCTCCGCGATATTTGTCTGCGCCACATGCCGGAAGGCTGTCGAGGAACCAGTCCTGAGAGGGGGGGCATTCGGTCATGTGCATCAAGTTGTTGAGAATCGTTTAGTGATCCACTTCCAATTTGAAATCCACCCAAAATTGTCACGTGATTTGGTTGACACTACTAGGCTCATCAACTTATGGCTCTTCGTTACGAATGAAACGCACACAGATGTGTTACACATTGGATGTTGCACGGTGTTCTCTGACCCCATCTGATCGATGTGGACTGCATCTCAGCGACACCAAGTTCTGCAAAGCTCCAAATGCAGCTGCTTTCATCTCCGCCTTGCTGGAGTCCTGGTCCCCACTGGTGGCTTGCATAAATTAAGTTCATTTAAGCCCCGTCTACACCCCCTGGCTACCGCTGTCTACCGTGTTGACTCCTTGACCAGGTCCAGCAGCTGCACCAGCACCTCGCCCAACCGTCGGCGAGCTTCGCCGTGCCGAGTGTACCTTAGCGCTGATCCATTGCTGCGAAACATTCACATCAGTCACATCAGCATCAGCACACCTTTCAGATCTGTCAATGCCTTTCAATGTACTTTCCAAGACCATCTCAGCTGCACCAACACCATCTGTCTCTACCAAGCTGCCCAACATCATCTTCCACCCACCATGCAGCCTGCAGGCAAGGAAATGCCAAGTTTCCCAGGTTCCGACACCATCGGCACAATGCGAGCCACGATTGAGACTATGAACTTGCATTTTGAATACCCATTGTGCTCTGTGATGGCAGCCGGGCCCCTACTATGCATATCTATGCATATCATGTATATTATGTATCCACAAATTGATCTTGCTCTGCGTCACCAAATCCTTGTGATCACCAGCCGGTCTGCACTCCCTTCAGCTGACCGTGTTTCGCTGCCCAGCACGTTGAGCTGTCTTGGCTGACTCGGGCAACACCAGCAGTAGGCGCATGGCTCGAAGGCCGTCGAGCAGCAGCCACGGCTGCTCCTGAAGTTGGAAGCCATTAGACTCTGCAGAAATTGATGCTTTATGTGCTCCTAGATTCTTTTTATCTTTTTGTTTATGCTGCATTTTTCTGACTAGAATTAAATAATGTCACAATGTGCCATATACACAAGCAGTATTTCTGCCAGCAGCTGCCAGCAGCTGCCAGCACAGCATCCTCAGCAGGAAAGCTGCGGAGGCGCCGCTGCAGCAAGTCAACCACCGCACCAGTCACCACCTGCATTGCAAGTGGATTCCGGTTGAGTCCAGTTGCTATCCATGCGGTGAATTTCCCAAACACTTGGTGAACAGTGAAGTGTCTGGTAATGTTCCAGAAGAAAGCTCTTCGCAAGGAAGCGCGTAGGTTTTTCACCGCACCATCCCTATGTCCAAACGCAGACGATGCTGAGAATCACATACACAAACATCTATGTGCTTTGACATGCAGCATTGACGCTTCAGACTCACTGCAAGCTGACAAAGGTCCAAATGAGTCAAACATGTAGCCAAACCGGACTCTGTTGGTGTGGAAAAATCTCATGTTCGCAAACTGTCAGTTCGCCTTTGATAGATTCAAGTCTCATCCCACTACTCTTCTTCAACACGCCTCACTTCTGATGCCTTGAACAAGCAAAGATCCAGAAGAGCTGACATCAGGCACAGTGTCACCTGTGGCAGGCGAATGCACACCGACACTGTAGACTGGGATGCCAAACAAAAAGAAAAACAAAGAAAAAATTACACACTGGTGTTTTCATTGCTGCTGATAGCCAGAGATCCTGCCTGTTGCATCACCAGCCAAGGTTCCCAAAATCCGAACCTCAGAGTGCAAGCATGATCCCGCTGTAGCTCAATGAGATCGTTCTTCAAGTGCTGGTCAAACAATGGAGTCCATTCAAAGTCACATCCACTCTGTGACATTTTAATTTTGTGCGACAGCTTTAGCATGTTATAATGACCTGTGAGCTGCGTGAGTCTGAGCATGATACATGCAATGAATATGAATGAGAATGTGTCACCGGGTTTATAATATTGTGCATGGGAGATCATTGCAGCACCTAATCTATTATGATTATATCTCATGATTGTACTATGATCATATTATATCATATTATATTCATATTGTGATTATATTGTGATTATTTTGTGATTATATTGTGATTCACGAAGGTCTGGAATTGAACTGCTGTCCAGTTGCTATGGCCCTCAGAGCCTGGATCTCTTGCAGTTCCGGAGCATCGCCACGGATGGCATCAACCAGGATGTCGACTGCCCTTAGGATCAACCCCGGTACTTGCTAAGCATGATAAAAAAAAAATCAAAGTGGCTGCGTTCATGATGACGCTTCAACAAATCATCTACATTATTTTTTTCTAAATGTGTTTCTTCTGTGTTTGTGACAGTACGTACGGAGGTAGCTAGGCATGTATGAACTCATACAATTCCATTTGTTGGGACTTGTATGTTCAGTATGTGGAGACGTGTGACAGATGTGCATGTCCACACCATAGAAGCAAGATGAAGCAAACTAGAAAACCGACAGCAAATCTGGAACCACTAATGCGCCAGGCATCGTAAGGTCCGCCTCTTGCAAGGCCAATCTCCCTGCCAGTTTTTCCTCCGCATACATTCTGGAAACGATGGAGCATCCCTTTCACACAATCTATGGAGCTTCATGAATGGATTGCGGTTCATCAAAATAGCTGAAGTGAATTCAGTTTGACAGCTCGATGATGTGTCCTCCGGACCCATGTAGCTGACTAGTCGCCGCAGGTCGGCCATGGTAGTCTGTTCCGATGAGACTATGACTACGCTCCGCTCCATGGCGCCGTGGGCAGGTCACATCTTTTAGACTCAAGAAACAACGATTCAACGCCATTCAACGCCACTCACAGTGTGGGGGTCCCTACCAAAGCAAAGACATGTCGAATCAAGTTCTTCCTAAGGTGACAGAGAATTCAGGTAGGATTCCTTCGATTTATCACCAGTTGCATGTTGAACGGAAAGCAAGAGCCATCCAACATTCTGCAGATCTGTCGAGTGCTTGGAGTTGAGTCTCAATGTGTCTAGTTCCATGGGTTTGCGCCGAGATTGCTCTATTTTGATGCTGAAGCAAAGCTTACCCAGGCAGCCAAGCGCTAGTTTGCAGACCACTGAGCCCCACCGTTTCAACTCTGACTCTGAGCCGGCAGCTTTCGCCCCAGTGCGCGCGCCACGCTCTTCCCCACGGATGTTTTTCCAACTCCAGGTGGACCAACAAGGCCTTGAAACGAACTGCCAGTGATCTGGTGGGGAAACCATGGGAAACCAATAGCTTTGGGGGTCGAAAGTCTAAGACCCTGTTGGAAGATGCTGGAACAGCTTTTTTCCAATGGCGTTGCGGTGCTTCAAGCCGAGTTTAGGCAACTTTGTCTCACTTGGCTAATAGCCCGAAACCAGCAACAATGACCCTTGACAGCGTGCGCAGATGTCAGACTGAGCTGAGGTATGTGCACATGATCTTGCCCTGCGTGGAATCCTGCAGTCAAGTGCAGCTGTGTCCTCTAAGCCTCTAAGTGTCTCGAAACCATCTCTAAAAGCACTTAAGAACACAGGCTACAAGACAATGGTTTGAGAAAAGTCTATGGAAAGATAGTGCAACATGCCGTCAAATCTCCTTCGTGTCGCACCTTGTCTCCCAACACATGCCAAGGGAGAATCCGAAAGGTGAACAGTCCAGCTCTCGCTTTCCCTCCCCGTCCTTCAGGAAACTGACCGCAATGTGCTCCAAGATACGCTCTTTGACATCTTCTAGGCCATAGTGGTCCTTTGAAGCAGCATCGAGCAGAAATAGGAACTGGGCAAAGAATGTCAACCGGGCCTGATGAAGGTCAGTCCTACCATTCCAACAATCCATTCTGGCCCTGGTAGATGAAAATCGGAACCGGTCCTCATCAAGGATGGACTCGGCCTTCTTGATGTCGCGGTTCTCACTGGTAAACTTGCCTCAACTATGGGATCTAAGTCCCACCACAGTCATCCAATCCTCCTGGTCTACCTGAACTTATCAGTACAATATTTTAGGTCAACAGCGGTCAACTGTCTTTACATTTAGATCATTTGAAAAAGACCTTGTTGATTTGAAGTGTGTTAGAAGCCATAATGTTTGGAGATTCATATCTTCCAATGAGAACCAGGTAGCTTCACCAACAAAGCGACCGCACCTTTCTCAAAATCATGCACTTCCTCCAAGCTTCTTCGAGTACTACAGTAGCAGCTGCTGTGTCCAAAGCTGATCGCAAGTGCACGCCCTTGAAACCTCTCCCGTCCTGTCTGGTGTGTCTGGGCACTCCCAACCCCAGGGCAAGCAAGTGAGCCATTCAAGGTACGTTCGACCTTGGCTGTGCAAGTCAGGAGATTTCAATAGCTGCGGCACATGCGAATAATTCATGCGGGCACGCTTGCATATGCTTACCCGCCAATGCAATCTTGGCGAGTTCAGTCCCCCATGCCTTGCATGGAGACACCAAACACACAACTCTGAGTGTTCCTATTGGCCCTACATCATTTATACATATACTGATACAAATCGCATATAGCTGGGCATGCCGAACATACATTGAATTCTGGCGACGAAGGCTCCAAAGAATTCAATTTTGCGATCTCCGTGTCGATGACCTGGACCAGCCAAGACGGTAAGGGACTCACTTGCGTCACATGCGCACTCAAAAGTAACTCACCTGCACCCTCATGGTTTTGTGTCATTGCTTAGCATTTTTGACTCACCTGCGCACACGCACTTTGACTCACATGTACACACAGGGGTGGGGTAGGGTTGGGGTTGGGGTGCGGTGCCAATACCATTCATGTTCAGTTGCACAGGCACTGCACACTGATCATGTGGGGTTGGGGTTGGGGTTAGGGTGGGGTGCCCAGAACGTTCATGTTCACTTGCACACACAGGCTGCAAATCTTAAGTGTCCTGGACAGAGTCTTGGGCCCACTACGGTGAGTGAGAGTGCAGTGACAGAAAAGAATTTAAAATACATAAAGAGTAGAGCGGAGGAACTTGCATAGAAGCTAGCACAGCAGAATAGAAACGTCGAATGAAAGTAGCATATATTCAATTGTGAAATGGAGCAACATTGCGTGTAAGGACGAGTAGGAAACCCGCGTGTACAATCGAGTCAATTCTCGCGTGTACAGGTGAGGCACTAATCAGCAAAGACCACCAAACAAAACCAATCCACAACTGCCAAGTCACAAAGAGGTTGGCCAAGGCAATGGCACAAATATGTCTATACGTACATTCATTGCGGTTGTATATAGTTATATAATAGATTATAATAGATTTAAATTATAATAGCTTATAATAGCTTAAGATATAGATTCATTTTTTGCACATGTTTTTCCTTGCCACTTCGGCGTCATGAACCTTACTCTCCATGAACCCTCATTGAAACCAGCGCCTTTTGCACCTCCTCCGGGACCTCCTGAGATGTGTGGTCCGCAAAATCGTGCTGCCCAAATTGGAATCAGCTCAATGGAGCCGGGTGATACAGTGGCTCTACGTGCGCATGAAAACAGGACTGTTTGATTGTTATTTTATGCTTGATTCACAAGCAGGGAAAAACCGCTCAGAAACAAGCAGAAACCCCGCGCGTACCTTCTCTTTGAGGGCATCCCGGAATTGGGTCGTCAAGGTCTGCTTCTCATCCTGCCACCGAATGAATTAAGCGAAGTGCGTGAAATTAGGATCAGGCACAAAAAATGCAGTTGCACCATTTGGAGACTTCATAACATCATGATGGATGGACGATATCGAGTGGCGCTGATTGAGGTTTAAAGTTTAATAAAATGGATCTGCCAACTGTAAATCTTGTAGAAGAAGGACTTTCATCCTTATCTAAGAGGATCTCAATAGTTGAAGCAGATTTCATCTGCTGAAGTCAGGGTTAAAAACCTTCGGGGGTTGTTCCTGTCAATGTTTGGATACTTGATATTTGTCAATGGATGCTGAAAGCGCTCAGCATGTGTGTATTTATACAACTTGCAAGAACATAAGTGTAGTAGGTGTGTATGTATATATATATATATAATTATATAGATATGTGGATGTTTTTAATCTGTGCATAAGCAAATTCTATGAATCTAGTTCCATCACGGGTGTTTTTAGTCAGAGTCAAGAATGAGAGTTAGCCGACAATCTAAACTCCCAACAAATAGAATTCAAACGCAAAAAAAGAATATGCGTTCCGGTCCTTCTCTATTCCCAGCTCTTTCTGGATTTGTCTCATCTGATCCTTGCCGCAGGAAAAACAGGAACATGAGGACACGTATTTACTTGGAATGCAGGGCATAAGTAGTATGTACATATTCACATATTCCTAAAACCAGAGAAGTAGCTAGAGGGAGCAAGAACAATGGCAAAACATACAGTCTTCAGTGGGTCTGTCCATCAGGATCTTCTGCTTTTGTTCTTTCATCACTTTCTCCTCAACTTTGCCTTGGCAAGAGTCTCTCAGCAACCCCTATAGACTTGTGGCAGAATCTTTGAGATCTGTCGTTTGCAACGCAGACAAGCTCACTCCGCATAGACTGAAATACCTTTCCCTTGGACCGCTTTTGTGGCCATGAATGTCATGCCATTGACAATTTCGGATCGTCTTGGCAATCCCACTCTTGACTTCAGATTGCAGCTTGACCATGTTGTGATCACGCTGCAGCAGTTGAGTGACCTTCATTGGGGAAAGCAGCCAGTTCTGACACACCGATATGTAGCATGTCACTTGAAAGCTCCACAACGATACAAGAATGGAAAGACTTTGGATCTGCTGATCGTGAGTTCCCTCGTCCATCCAACATTCGCTCCCGTTTGTACGCTAGGCAGCTCCAGCCAAGTGTTCTAAGAGAAACTTTTGAAAGACTGCTGAATTGCCAAAGTATGCTCTAAAAAAAAAAGCGCTCTGCAACATAATCTGCAACTTGAAGCAGGTCATTCTTGGGAAGCCTCTTACCCAGGAACTAGGCGAAGCCATCCTCCGATATTTTGCTCACCCACACTGCTGGGCCTTCTCAATTTTGGCAACCAAGTTCTGCTCCTCGAGAACCGCCTTAGGCTGCCATGGAAACACTTGTGGACCCGCTTGCATGCGAAAACTGCAATGCTCCTGGTGACCAAGTACTAGCCCGTGATCCGGTCTTCCCGAATTCACTTTACACTGGAAATTCTTTGACTTCTTGGCCAAAGAGCTGAGTTTGAGTAAAGTTGGTTGCTTGAGCTCCAGTGCAGTCCACCACATTCAAATGATTGAGATTTAAGAATGAGTGCAATTAGGTCTCACATCTTCATCCCATGTGCAAGTGGCACTGGTCTGTTCGTCCATCAAAGTCTACTCTACAGCTGTTTGCAAGTTTGACTTCCAGCTGGGATCGTCAGCACTATCATAACATCCCAAGGCTCGATGCGCCTGCAGCTCGCTGCGATCCGCGGTGGACAAGCCAGCCTTGACAGCCACACATCATGGAACCCATGGAACAAAATCGTAATGTCTTGCTCATTAGTTTTTGTTGACACCAATGGAGGTATCCTCAAAGGGGTGGAGGTAAAAAAAAAAAGTTTAGATATGTTTAGATACAATATGAATGGGACATGGATGGAACATGAATGCCCATTTTCAAGAAATGTCATGGGAATTGGAGGTGAACTTCTGCATCTACCAGGAACCTTTTTCTGGAACAAACCTTCCTGGAAGGCTTCCAATTCTGAGGACCGTGCTGAAAGGTCAGCCACCTTGACCTGGCAGACTCCTCCCGCTTCATTTCTACATCCATCTGCATCCTACATCCAAAAAACATGTGATTTCTAGATTTGTCAAATGATTTGTAAATTGATTTGTCGATCAAATCTTGGAAAGACGACGTGAAAGGAACTCATCAGATTCATCCGGCAAATTCAATCGCTCAGACTTCACCACCCCACCACTACCACCCGTTCCAAAGTGCTGCCAGGATGGCTGGGTCGTTCATGTCAAAGTGTTGAAAGACCTGCACTGACTGGGGAACCCCTGGCATGACTGCACCAACCATGGATCATTTTGATGTCTCTTGGGCAATCCTAGATTGGATAGCTTTGGATACCAACGAAAGGTATGGACCATACGCCATACGGGCCATGAGAATGAGAAGAGCATTGGTGTGGCATTGGTGTGGCATTGGTGTGGCATTGGTGTGCCACTCCAGCGCCTGTTCGTGCTGCTCTTTCAGCAGGGGAGAAGCGTTGATCACCTTCTTCAGAAGTGCCGCCTGCCATGAGATTCGCTGCAATTCGGGCAAAAGTGTTCAACCGTGTTCAACCTATAGTCGAGAGATGTTGGTAGCATAGAACTGCTATGCCAGTCGCAGCGCATCAGTTTGTTTCACGCAAGCGACGCAAGTGGTCAGAAGTAGAAGGCAAAGCCGATAACTCCAAGCATCGAGAGCACCTTGGAAGCCGGGCAAAAGTTGACACGACAATGCAAGAAAGAGAGTCTTAAAGAGAGCAGAATTTCAAATTCAGTAGCCTTTAGAGACTTTAGAGCGATGCCGGCACAAGCAAAAGGCTCGATATCACACAAGGAGAATGGCAAAACAATGCTGGGATTGATGCAGCAGGCGAAGATGCACCGTTCTGCAGAAGGAATGCAATGCGCAGAGATCAACAGAGCCACTGACTGAATTAAAGCAACAAAAGTGGTTTTGTCTTGCTTCCGATGCTTCCAGTACTATGGAACGGCTTCAAACACTTTCATGCCTCGGACAAAACTCTCTCATGCTTCAAATATCTGCAAACGCTTTGGCATAAGCTCAACTATTGTTGAATGGAGATACAGTACACCCGCTTCCCAGGCGTGCCCTCATCGTGGTTGTTGTGGTTTCCTTGGAAGGGATACGGCTGGAGATACGTGGGGGTGCACAAACAAACGGGTTGATGGGTACTGCCAGAGCTGACATCTGTTCCAGACAAGAAAACTTATGCTGGTCAGTCATTTTTTTGCACGGGATAAACATTTTGATTTACTGTGATGTGAAACAGGTATATACAAATATATACAGATTGTATATGCACCGCTGGTGGGCATGTAAAACATTCATAGTACTTACAGTGTCGGCTTCAACTAGAAATTGCAAACCAAGAGGATCTGTCCAAAATCGGAGCTCTCTAGCGCCCATTGATGTGGTCAGATTTGGATATATTTGTGAGCGTGTGTTGCGCATGGCAACGACATCTTCTTCACACACCCAGTGACCCATGTATTGACAAGTGGCAGTCACATCGCTGACGACAACTTCCTGCCGAGAGTTGGCTAACGGCATCCATTGGGGTACGGCGACACCACACATTGCGCATGCGCATTGCGACTATCTGCGACTTATCAATTTTCACACAGTATGAACATGTTTCTTGGGCCGAGTTTCGGGATGTTTCTGCATCTGCTGTATGGTCTGTATGGAATACTGAAGTCCTACTGGAGCACTTGAGAAATATAATCAACGAGTTGGTCCCTTGCCCTGCCCAAAACATCCTTGGTGTTGATGTCAATCGAGACAGCCTTGATGGCCACACCAAAAAAGGAATTCTCTGCAGATTCAACGAATTGTTGGATAATTTTTGCAAGATATTGCGTTCAAAGCAACGGGCTTTGGAGGCACCGTGGTCTTTGTAGCCTGAAAGATGTGGCGGTTTGTCATTCAAACAAACACATCAGCCACGGCCTTCCTCAAAACTCACAGCATCTACAAGTGTCAAGTCGTTGGCTATCTACTTAGATTCCACATGAACTGCCGCCAAGCGTAAATGGAAATACCAAGCCCTGTGGCCCCTTCACCTTAGTGTCATTCACAATGACGGTGACCTGAGCAAAAGACAGATATTCGTAGCAGGGGAACATGAACACAAGATGCATCATCTAAGCGATCTGATTTAAGATTCTAAGATCACCTGAAATCAATGTGAATGACAACCTTCCAACTGTATGACACTGTATGGTCTAAAGGGGAGATTCCTCAAATCAAATGCTGTGCTGCAATGGGGCGCATTTCAAAGCACACTGCATTGCCAGCTCCACCAGTTCCAGGTGGATCCTCAGCCCCAAACATCGACCTTCTCGTCTTCCGGCAGAGGATCGGGGCTGTGCACCTTCACGTCCTTCGCACCACGCGGATCCATGTGGTACATGTCGCGTACATATCACTTGCAGTCGACAACATTCCGAAGGCGATATGTGCCACTGCAATCCCCCAAAAAAAAACAAGCCGACTGCCTGCCGTTCTTCCGTCATCGCAGCAATTTGGAAAAAAAATTAAGAAAACACACAGGCAAACTTCTGAAAACATCATGTACTCGGTCCACGCGAGTGCTCTCTGGTTCAGGCTTCTCGGGCTCAGGGACAACCTTCACCTCACCACCGCAAGCGATGCGGGGAAAGCGCTCTTCAGCAGCCGTACATCACAACACTGCCGAAAGGTGACATGGTGGGAGAGAAAGACATGGGCATCCAAACATATCCAAACTCTGTACTCGAACTTAATCTAACTTAGCTACGTTGCTGCTTGTTTTGCAAAAAAAACAAAAGGCTGGCACATAATACCGTCAACTTGATGGCTGGTGTTGGTTTTTGCCGCAGGTTTTGCAATAGTCTAGGAAATGCGGCAGAGCCCCACATAAATTGATGAAAATCCTTGTCCATTCCCCAAAGAAGAGTAGTCATGTAGTAAACACATACTGACTGAGAATTGAAAACAGAATCTAGAAACCTCACGAAACCTTCTGCTTGAAGTTTCCTATTACTGTCTGCTATGCGTGCCTTTGTTGAATCCTGTGTAAAGATTACGTAGCCATTGCCCCTTGACAGAACCGTCGGCGCCTTGCCCTGATGATGAGGATCGGTCTCCTCCCCAAGATCCCCAAGTGCAGGAACTGACAGCACACTTTCAAATGCTGCAAAGCTCTTATCAAAAAACTGGACAAGTCATTCAAGACTCAGGCGTAAACAATGAAACTCACACTCCCTCTGCGAAACTGTGAACAACCTCGTGACTATGTCTCAAGCAAAAGCGTGATGCATCAAGCCTTTTTTGTCTCTGATTTCGCTTCTTTCTTTCCTTCCTTGCCTGGGAGGAAACATGAGGAGCAACTGCTAACAGTAGCTCTTCCCTTCAATTGTCTTGAATCCAGTTGAATAAAAGGAGGGTAAGTATGAGCGGAGAAGTGTCTCAACTTGCAGGTGAGCTGCTGGCAGACTTTTCATGGGCATGCGCAGGCTCATGCGCAGGCTCATCCTCCTCTTTGTCTTGAGTCTCGTCTTGGAGTGCCTCCTCCTTCATGCGCTCCTCATCGGCCTTCATTCGATCAAAGCATGAGTCCTTCAAACTAGTGGATTTGCAGCATCCAAATCAAGGATCCGAGACTGATTCCATGGCGATTGCTGCTTCACCCTTTTGGCCTTGTCGCTCAACTGTGCCAGCGCAGTCAGCTCCTGAATGTCATCTTTTACTGATTCAATGTGTTAACATGGCAGGTATAGCGGCCATGGGGCAGTGGCAATCTCTTGATACTAAGACGGTGCATAGAAAGAGACTCTTTGCCAAAAATCAAACTTGGCTCACTGTCGATGTCCTTATCGTCCAAACCGCGAGGCTTCGTCAATCGCGCATCCACCAGCAATGTGCCCAGCCTTGCATCATGTTTCACACTCCAACCCACCTCTGCAGAGCAAAGCTCAGACTCTGCCCAGGGTGTCTAGATGCAAATTTGGTTCGATGGAGAAGTTGGCTAGCCTAGACCATGTGCTTGACACGTCATCTGCTCTAAATGCACATTATGTATATATATATATATACACATATTCATGTGTATGTCTGTATATGTATAATATATATATATATATGTGGAAGTATATATGTGGAAGTATAGATATGTATATATATTATGTATATATATATATACATATATGTGTGTTTGTGGGTTTTGCATTAGATACAAACAGTAAATTGCATGCAATCAATCAGATGTATGTCCCAACTCTTCTTCGCTACCAAGTGACACAAGCAGAGCCAAGGTCATGCGCGCCTGGGTTTGGACCGTTTCGTTGGACTATTGCTATTGAAAATACTGGGATTGTTTGGGCGTTCCAGCTCAATATTGTTGGGAAAAGAGAAAGAGTGAAGGAAGACCTCTGAACTTTTCACGTGGCGTGACTCTCAGTCTCAGTTCAAGTCTAGTCTTGCAGTCCGGCAAGTATTCATTGATGTTCTTTGGATTGGTGACTGGCGTGCCTTCGTTTCTTCCCACGCAAAAAAAATGTTACATGATGAGTCCATATGTGTCCTACATCTACAGTACAATGAGAATGCATGCAATTTCAAAACCATAGAAATTGTGGTGGCGTTGATTTGAGCTGTCGCATCAACAAAACCAGGCATGGACTGGATGACTGACTTGATTCGCGTTGATTCGCCATTGCTGCAGCCAAAGGACCATAACTACGCTCGCCAGCTTCGTTGGGACAGCAACGGACGTTCTCTTCCCGCCCGGGGACGCTCCTTGGCAAGACCTTGGGCCCTCAGGAGCTATGGAAGTTGAGCAACATGGACATCGTACTGCCCTGACTCCACCAGCCTTCAGGCATGAAACATGGATGGTCACCCGGCGCGTCACACACTAGAAGCCAGGTGGGAAAACAGCAGGAACAAAGGTTAAGGACGAGTTGATAGAAACAGAGCGCTGACTTGCTCCCTCCCAATGTGCCAGCTGGACCAGGGCTGCACTTTGCTCCGCTCCACTATCAATGGCCTGACAATCGGCCAAACTCTGCAGGTCAAGATTTGTAACAGTGGGGGGAAGGACTCGAAGTAGTCTGACGGTCAGGAGCAGCATACGCGCAAGTACACTTCGTTACTAATGTATTTGAAGTAATTTCCATATGCAGGTAGATCGAGAGACAAACAGATGCAGTCATCACCATTTACATATGTCGCAGAATAGTGCATAATGTCAATCATAATGTCTGGCATAACATACAAATCATATAATGTCTAGCATGTGTCTAGCATAATGCTGATTGACACTGACCAAATGAGCTCCATCCTGTGGCAGAGTGTGGCAGAGTGATCAGTTCCGTTTGGTCCAGAGTCAGTTCCAGCCTGGACTTGCTCAAGAGCCTTGTGTCTTACCACCGGCAAAGCTATGTGCGGTGTGGGCCTTGGACCAGGAAGCATACTTAGCATAGACTGATGCATAGCTTTTTGATAGACTGATGCATGTTAGCAAACCAATTGGCAAACCAAGATGCTTTGAGCTTTTGCTAGACTGATTCAGTCTGATTGTTGAATTTCAAAGCTCTAGGTCAAGATTCTGCACCCGCATTCATTTACTTAATACACAAATTGGCTGCCTGCACAAAGTGCCGCGATACATCGTGATACAATCTATGACGAGCACAGAAAGTCCCAACTTTTCTCAGCAAATGCGCATACTGCGCATGGATCATTGGCTTTGTAGCGGTGGCTTGGCCGAGAGCCGCAAAGTCCCTGTGTTGGATATCACTTCCAGAACCTGTGAGTCAAGAGCACACACAAAACCCGGACTGTGCCAGCCGTTTAAAGCCTTTCAATCGTCCCCCTCCCTTCTTGCATTTCAAGATTACACCTCAGAAGACTGAGACTCAAATAGTGAAACTTTATGCCAAGCTGCCCTTACTTCAAGTTCTTGACCAACAGACACCTGGCTATTCAGCACTTGTGCTGACTGTGGCTGAGAAAAGATAACTAACTAGACTTTCGCTTCATTCCTGCGGGAGTGTTTGTAAAAAGAAGAGCCAGAGTGGCACGCGCGCAAGTTTAAAGGCCACTCAATTCACTGACACAGTCTGACACCGACCCTGATACTTAAAGACAGATGGACGAAGGGACAATATCTGACTGAAGACGTGACTGACTGTGAAGAATTTGTGTTGCTTTCCGCCAAACCTCCGGAAACGTCTAAAGTGAGAGGACTGCAATTTCGAACACAAACTGTTTTAACTCCTCCTGTGTTCCGACTACATCCTACATAGAATCAGCGAGGAGTGACAGACCAGCTACAATAGCTCGTTGCGACTATTCTGGAGGTAGAGGCACGGCATGAGTCGGAGTGAAATCTCCCTGGGTGTGAAACAGAGTTATATTATAGTCATCTTTTCTTTGTGCTGAATCTCACAAATACTTGGATATGTCTTGAGATGCGTGGATTTCAGTAAAATGTCTTGAGATTCCAAGCCACTCATCTACTTCCCGGGTGAGCACCCGCAAGCACAGGCGCCTTCTCAGGGGAAGGCACTGCAGCCTTCGCCAGCTTTCCTTGAACCTCGGCTCCTGATTCCGATGAGAGATCTGAATTGATATGTCATCCGACTATAGTTCCTATGAGTCAATATAATACGTAGAATCTGGCTACAGACTAGCTAAGTATCGAAACATCACCATCAATTCATACAATCAATCTCTGCCCAGGACTACTTCTACGGGGATTATCATGAGGCTCGCAGCGTTACATAAACGGCAAGATCCTAGTGTATCAGAACTGCTTTGGATCTCTAGACCAAAGAACTGACGGATTAGGATCTTACCCCAGTGTCAAGATTTGCAGCCGACATTCCGTGTGAATGATTCAGATAGTGTTATGTCGCCTGCTATACAAGCTAATTCCTGTAAACCTGGATTTTTTAAAATTGCGAAAAAAAAAAAAAAAAGCGAAAAAAAAAGCGATTTGAAAAAGCAAAAAAAAGCGATAAAAAAGCGACAAAAAAGCAAAAAAAAGCGAAAAAAAAAAGCAAAAAAAAAAAAGCGAAAAAATCGCGAAAAAAAAGCGATTGGTAATGCAGCAGAAGTAGAAAGTTGCAAAAACTGAGGAAAAATGCAAAAAAAAAAAGCAAAAAAAAAGCGAAAAAAAAGCAAAAAAAAGCGATTGGGAATGCAAAACACGAAGAATTGCCGAGATTTGGTTCCTGATTGCTTTTTTTTTGCTTTTTTATTGCTTTTTTTGCTTTTTTTTCGCTTTTTTCAAAATTGCTAAATCGCTTTTTTTTCGCTTTTTTAAAAAACTTGAGCTTTCCAGAATTAGCTTGGTAGGGGCAACATAAAGATAGTGGTCAATGATGGTCAATGATGGTCATTTAAATTATAAAAAGCTGAACACGCTGAACAACGGTTACAACAAAACCGCAGGTGAAATATGGTGAAATACTACCATTCAAGGCACTTCAAGGCACCATTGCAAATCTAGTCCAAAGAGGACCCAGTATACCTTCTCAACCGACTCAACTACTGCTATGCATACAAAAAAACTAGGGCATATCATGACATATCAATACATATCATGACAATCTCACATCTGTAGGTTAAGTTGTGTTGATAATCTCACATGCTGCGCATGCATTTTCTTTGATATCATGGGATCCCAAGTGCTCTTCCTTGGAGGTGGTGCTCTCAGTTCGTACCGGTACAGTACAGTGGAAGAGACTCTGAAACCATCCACGACCTTTCACTGGTCACCCGGGGAAAAAGAAATGGACCATTCTCGGTTCTCCTTCTGGTGCCAGTACATCAACAAATAAGTCACGGTCTGCATGGTACCGCACAACTCCCTTGAACCACTTCCGACTGGCAAGCAGGCATACAAAACTTGGCAGCTAGGCAGTACCAAACTTCTGAAGTGGTAAAGACTCAACACTAGCCGAGCCAGCAAGAACAGTAACAGTCCAAAAAACCAGACATATCAAAGTCACCTCCATTTTTTGCATGGAAACACCTCGATTTGACACCACTCAGTCACAACAGCCTCGAGACACCTTCGAAGGCAGAAACTGG